>SJYW01056855.1:144151-157723 GCA_006410735.1 Raphicerus campestris | reverse complement strand
TGACTCCTCTGTCCAGCAGCCCAGTGTACATGGTCAGTTATCTGAATCTTAGCATTCTGTAAGCACAACTAAATTGTTTACTCATCAGAGCCATAGGTATTTCTGGAATGTAGACGTGAGGGAAATGTCTTCACTGGGTTTTTGTAGGGAAGATGCTGTGTAACGTGGGGACTGGTGACCCCATCAACCTGCTCGTGGTGGTTTCGTGAGATTTTCAAGCCCATGCAGCTTATGGGATTATCTCCTAGCTCAGGTGCATCCCAGGAGTCCTCTCAGTCCAGCAGGTTCCAGAGAACCAGTGGGGGGGTGTTTGTACCCTGGGTGGGTGGCTTGAGGAGAGGAGCCCTGAGGGAAGCCTTCAGGGATGGGTGACTATTCTTTTCTGAAAGTTGAGGTGTTTCCCTGTGGAGGTTGTATTAACATTTACCGAAAATTGAGGAACTTACCCTGAAGTTTGGGTCAGCATGCTCTTCCGGAACATTCTGTCACAGAAGTTGGGGAGCTGGTGGCTATGGACATGTGCCTGCGGACAAGGCCACACAGCTTTGTCCACAAGTGGGCTTGCGGTCACCAGCGAAAGGACCAATGTGCTCCTCAAATGGGTTTCGGGTTTCCTGTAGCACAGAGACAGTTGTGAGCTGAGGGCCTCGAAGCTCAGTATCACCGGGCAGGTGCAGACATTTCACCTTATAGAATGCTTAAGTCGTAGCCTCTGAAGGTTCCCCTTGGCCCTTAAAATGATCCTTCAGGTATCCACTAGGTAATGTAACTTGGAGCACACTGACTTCCTTATGCGCCCTCAAGATAAACTGTCCACCTCATGTGCTCCTGGTCAGTGAAGGGATGTGTGTGAAGTTGTTCCCCATGTGTCGGTAATACATGATGACTTTGGGCTAAAATACTTGATTTTGCACCATTCTCTGTTAGGATTGCTCCTTTTTTATGAAGATGAACCATATTTATTGGCCTCTAATACAATGTTTAATTTTCTGTGGCTGTGTGTCAGGGAATGCCTAGTAAAAAAAACATACCCTTAGATTTTACTGAATGGAGTTTTTTTTTTTCCTTAATAAATGTGTTTGCTGCTGCTGCTAAGTCACTTCAGTCGTGTCCGACTCTGTGCGACCCCATAGACGGCAGCCCACCAGGCTCCCCCGTCCCTGGGATTCTCCAGGCAAGAACACTGGAGTCGGTTGCCATTTCCTTCTCCAGTGCATGAAAGTGAAAAGTGAAAGTGAAGTCGCTCAGTCGTGTCTGACTCTCAGCGACCCCATGGACTGCAGCCTTTCAGGCTCCTCTGTCCAGGGGTTTTCCAGGCAAGAGTACTGGAGTGGGGTGCCATTGCCTTCTCCGAATAAATGTGTTTAAAAAATGTATTTATTTTTGGCTGTGCTGGGTCTCCGTTGCTGCCTGTGGGCTTTCTCTGGCTGCACCGAGCAGGGCTGGGGGGCTGCTCTGTAGCTGCGGGTCCAGGCTTCTCGTTGCACAGCACGGGCTCTCCGTGCGCCGGCTCGGGAGCTGTGGAGCATGGGCTCAGTTGCTTTAGGGCATGTGGACCTTCCCGGATCAAGGATTGAACCTGTGTCCCCTATATCGTCAGGCAGAGCCTGAAACCACTGGCCACCAGGGAAGTCCCAGATGGAATTCTTAGAGATGATCAAGAGAAAAGCAGTGTCCAGAGTGGACTTGCTGTGCCTAAGGCCTGCCTACTCCCTGAGTGTCACTTTGCCTTAAGAAGGATAGATTTAAAATGATCAAGCCGGAATTGGCATATGGTTTCAATCGAATGCCTGAAAATAAGTAATCTGTCTATGATTTAGAGCAGTGAAGAGTTAGCAGTTTTAAAAGTGGCAACAACTTCCTCTGGGCCTGTGTCCAGATTCATGGTAATGGACGCGCTAAAGCAAAGTGGTTTGGCAGTGAGCCGAACCCAGCAGTTACAATTCTGGGGGCAAGGAGCCTTCATCAGTATGGGCTGCTGTAACCAATTACCACAGACCCAGTGGCTTAAACAGCAACTTACTGCAGACAGTTCTGGAGGCTGAGAAGTCTAAAACTGTGGTTTGGGCAGATGCACCATCTAGTGAGGACTGATTCCTGCTTTGTCAATTGCCATCTTCTCGTGTCCTCACTTGAGGAACTCTCTTCTCTCTTCCTACAAGGGCACGAATTCCATTCAAGAGGGTGCCACCCTTATGATCTAGTCACTTCCCAGAAGCCCCACCTCCAGACCCACTGCACTGGGGCTTAAGAAATCAGCATATGAATTTAAGGGGACGAAAGCATTCAGTCCACAACACCTTCCCTCAGTGTTTTCTTTATCTTTAGCTCTTAATCAGTGTAGATAGAAGAGAAAGTTCATGGGATTCTGTCAAAATGTATGAAATTCTGGGGAATTAGTTTGTGGGGAGTCAAGGCAGGATTCCAAGGTAAAAAAGCAGGATTCAGTCTTTAGACTTTGATCTGATTTGTGCTTTGGGAGCAGACCCTGGTATTTCTTTTTATTTTTGTTTTATTTTTTCCAATATTTCTTTTTAACACTAAGAGCACTGTGCAAATCTGG
This sequence comes from Raphicerus campestris, assembly GCA_006410735.1. Taxonomy (NCBI): domain Eukaryota; kingdom Metazoa; phylum Chordata; class Mammalia; order Artiodactyla; family Bovidae; genus Raphicerus; species Raphicerus campestris. The sequence continues at coordinate 155,160 of SJYW01056855.1, read as the reverse complement.
GCCTCCTGGACAGATAGCAGCGGAAATTATAAGGCAGTGAGTAGTGTAATAGCATTCTAATGACCACTTCCTACCTGCCTTAGTAAGTACAAGTTACTGTGACCTGTTTTCTGGTCTATTGACCACCGTGTTGTGGACATATAGGTAAAGTACCTTCTGGATTTATTCCATCCGCCTAGTTCTGTTCATGTATGTTTAGAGAGGACTTTCCACGTAAATTAGCACATGAATTCTTTTGAAGGGTGAAAGTGAAAGTTGCTCAGTCTTGTCCGACTCTTTGCAACCCTATGGACTGTGCAGTCCAGAGAATTCTCCAGGCCAGAATACTGGAGTGGGTAGTCATTCCATTCTCCAGGGGATCTACCCAACCCAGGGATCTAACCAAGCTTTCCCTCATTGCAGGTGGATTCTTTACCAGCTGAGCCACCAGGGACTCCACAGGAAAAAATTCCTCCCATTTAAGGGTTTTTAAAGGTTCTGGCCCACAGGGATGATTAACTTTACTGTGGGACACACAGAAGAAATTAAGTTCTTAAAATCAGAACCATGTGTTCAAGCAGACAGTATGCTTCTAGGTAGGAAGGACTACTTATCAAATTAAACTTGCCAGACACCTGATTCTGGACTTGAGTCAAGAATTCTCTTCATGATCCAGAACCTCCCATTAGGCCCACAGGCATTGACTTTTGCTATATTATATTCCCTCCTATCTGAGAGTTTGAGCAAACTTCGGGAGACAGTGGAGGACAAGGAGCCTGGCATGCTTCCGTCTGTGGGGTCACAAAGAGTCAGATATGACTTAGTGACTGAAAACCATAACAACTAGCTGAGAGAAAAAAGTCAGAAACTGTGGTTTTGAGACGACTAGAGAGAGTTCATACAATGATTACAGGTCATGTTGTGCCCATCTCTTGGAGAAAAGCTGTCAGCTGACTGGCAGGAGGGGAGCGCTGGGCACGGAGGGGTAAACTTAGGGATGTTGGTGGTGCTGCCAGAGCCACTGGGGAAGCTAGGTCATGACTGTGCCCTGGTCACGACAGACCAGAGCGGCTGGTTCTGGGTCTACCTCGCCAAGCTTGTCTGGCCAAAGAGAGCACCGCTTGTGGCTTGCCTGTCTAGGAGAGTGCAGCTCGTGGCTTGCCCTGGCTAGGAGACTGCAGCTCGTGGCCTGTCCTGGCTAGGAGAGCGCGGCTCGTGGCTTGCCTGTCTAGGAGAGCGCAGCTCGTGGCTTGCCCTGGCTAGGAGAGTGCCGCTCGTGGCTTGCCCTGGCTAGGAGACTGCAGCTCGTGGCCTGTCCTGTCTAGGAGAGCGCGGCTCGTGGCCTTGCCTGTCTAGGGGAGCGCGGCTCGTGGCTTGTCCTGGCTAGGAGAGTGCCGCTCGTGGCTTGCCTGTCTGGGAGAGCGCCGCTCGTGGCTTGCCTGTCTAGCAGAGCGCCGCTCTTGGCCTGTCCTGTCTAGGAGAGCGCGGCTCCTGGCTTGCCTGTCTAGGAGAGCGCGGCTCGTGGCTTGCCTGTCTAGCAGAGCGCTGCCTGTGGCTTGTCCTGTCTGGGAGAGCGCCGCTCGTGGCTTGCCTGTCTAGGAGAGTGTGGCTCGTGGCTTGCCTGTCTAGCAGAGCGCCGCTCGTGGCTTGTCCTGTCTGGGGAGGGGAGGGCACAGCCCCAGGCTTTGTGGCACCTGAATGGGCTTTAGTGGTCATTCAGCCAAAGACTGGAGATCATTCCTGCGGAATGCTGGGTCTGGTAACGGGTAGAAGTAACCTGCGGGTCCAGCCTCCGAAGTTGGGTGGGCATCCTGGGAAGTTGGTCCCCCACCTTGGCCAGGAGACCCCAGGAGAGAGAGTCCAGCTTCAGGTGGCCCGTCCGAGACCCAGCACCTGAGCTGCCTGAGGCGATCATCTTTAGGTGTCGCTTCTAAGGCGGACTTTGCCCTTTAAGGATCATAAACCCAAAAGGAGGTTGAGACATCGTCTGGAATAGCTTCTTGATCGTTTTCCCGGGGAGTCAAAGGAGCGAGACACTCTGCTTCAGCTTTGTGTCATTTTGAAGTTCACCCACATCCCTTGAAGCTGTCATAGGATTTATCTTTTTTCTCTCTTTGCATTTGTAGGTACAGGAAGAGGACTGATGAGCAAGACGTCCCTGCAGGTGAGAATTTCTCTCTCACCTTGAAACCCAAAGTGGATTTTTCTGCTTGGTTTTGGGGTTCAAGTCAAATGAATTAAAAATATTTTAGACATACTTTTTTTTTTTAAACTTAACGGATGGGTTTGAATACAGTTCTGTCAATTAGAAGTGTTTGCTGTATGCAAGAAACAAAGCCAGCGTCATAGAGCACATGTTTCTTTGGTCGTCAGGTCAACCAGCCTGGGTAGGTGGTCCTGAGCTGTGTGGTGGTCCGGGCTCCATCAGCTCAGCACCAGGGTGTAGCTCCAGGGTGTAGCAGGAGGGAGCAGGGGTTGAGTGAGCAGGGGCAGGCTTCTGCTCATCCACGAAGTTCCAGCCGCATCTCACCTGCCAGCGCCCAGGGAGGATGAGAAGGGTGCGTTGGGGTGCACAATTAGCTGTCTGCGCTGCAGCAGGTTTGTAAGTCTGATCATGTTTTAAATGTGCTGAGGGTGGGCTGGGGCTGGAGGGGAGCCACTCAAATCTGAACCTCCGTAGTAGGTAGAACCCAGCAGGCAGGGGAGGGGACCTCTCAGNGTTCTGTTCATGTATGTTTAGAGAGGACTTTCCACGTAAATTAGCACATGAATTCTTTTGAAGGGTGAAAGTGAAAGTTGCTCAGTCTTGTCCGACTCTTTGCAACCCTATGGACTGTGCAGTCCAGAGAATTCTCCAGGCCAGAATACTGGAGTGGGTAGTCATTCCATTCTCCAGGGGATCTACCCAACCCAGGGATCTAACCAAGCTTTCCCTCATTGCAGGTGGATTCTTTACCAGCTGAGCCACCAGGGACTCCACAGGAAAAAATTCCTCCCATTTAAGGGTTTTTAAAGGTTCTGGCCCACAGGGATGATTAACTTTACTGTGGGACACACAGAAGAAATTAAGTTCTTAAAATCAGAACCATGTGTTCAAGCAGACAGTATGCTTCTAGGTAGGAAGGACTACTTATCAAATTAAACTTGCCAGACACCTGATTCTGGACTTGAGTCAAGAATTCTCTTCATGATCCAGAACCTCCCATTAGGCCCACAGGCATTGACTTTTGCTATATTATATTCCCTCCTATCTGAGAGTTTGAGCAAACTTCGGGAGACAGTGGAGGACAAGGAGCCTGGCATGCTTCCGTCTGTGGGGTCACAAAGAGTCAGATATGACTTAGTGACTGAAAACCATAACAACTAGCTGAGAGAAAAAAGTCAGAAACTGTGGTTTTGAGACGACTAGAGAGAGTTCATACAATGATTACAGGTCATGTTGTGCCCATCTCTTGGAGAAAAGCTGTCAGCTGACTGGCAGGAGGGGAGCGCTGGGCACGGAGGGGTAAACTTAGGGATGTTGGTGGTGCTGCCAGAGCCACTGGGGAAGCTAGGTCATGACTGTGCCCTGGTCACGACAGACCAGAGCGGCTGGTTCTGGGTCTACCTCGCCAAGCTTGTCTGGCCAAAGAGAGCACCGCTTGTGGCTTGCCTGTCTAGGAGAGCGCCGCTCGTGGCTTGCCCTGGCTAGGAGAGTGCAGCTCGTGGCTTGCCCTGGCTAGGAGACTGCAGCTCGTGGCCTGTCCTGTCTAGGAGAGCGCGGCTCGTGGCCTTGCCTGTCTAGGGGAGCGCGGCTCGTGGCTTGTCCTGGCTAGGAGAGTGCCGCTCGTGGCTTGCCTGTCTGGGAGAGCGCCGCTCGTGGCTTGCCTGTCTAGCAGAGCGCCGCTCGTGGCCTGTCCTGTCTAGGAGAGCGCGGCTCCTGGCTTGCCTGTCTAGGAGAGCGCGGCTCGTGGCTTGCCTTGTCTAGCAGAGCGCTGCCTGTGGCTTGTCCTGTCTGGGAGAGCGCCGCTCGTGGCTTGCCTGTCTAGGAGAGTGTGGCTCGTGGCTTGCCTGTCTAGCAGAGCGCCGCTCGTGGCTTGTCCTGTCTGGGGAGGGGAGGGCACAGCCCCAGGCTTTGTGGCACCTGAATGGGCTTTAGTGGTCATTCAGCCAAAGACTGGAGATCATTCCTGCGGAATGCTGGGTCTGGTAACGGGTAGAAGTAACCTGCGGGTCCAGCCTCCGAAGTTGGGTGGGCATCCTGGGAAGTTGGTCCCCCACCTTGGCCAGGAGACCCCAGGAGAGAGAGTCCAGCTTCAGGTGGCCCGTCCGAGACCCAGCACCTGAGCTGCCTGAGGCGATCATCTTTAGGTGTCGCTTCTAAGGCGGACTTTGCCCTTTAAGGATCATAAACCCAAAAGGAGGTTGAGACATCGTCTGGAATAGCTTCTTGATCGTTTTCCCGGGGAGTCAAAGGAGCGAGACACTCTGCTTCAGCTTTGTGTCATTTTGAAGTTCACCCACATCCCTTGAAGCTGTCATAGGATTTATCTTTTTTCTCTCTTTGCATTTGTAGGTACAGGAAGAGGACTGATGAGCAAGACGTCCCTGCAGGTGAGAATTTCTCTCTCACCTTGAAACCCAAAGTGGATTTTTCTGCTTGGTTTTGGGGTTCAAGTCAAATGAATTAAAAATATTTTAGACATACTTTTTTTTTTTAAACTTAACGGATGGGTTTGAATACAGTTCTGTCAATTAGAAGTGTTTGCTGTATGCAAGAAACAAAGCCAGCGTCATAGAGCACATGTTTCTTTGGTCGTCAGGTCAACCAGCCTGGGTAGGTGGTCCTGAGCTGTGTGGTGGTCCGGGCTCCATCAGCTCAGCACCAGGGTGTAGCTCCAGGGTGTAGCAGGAGGGAGCAGGGGTTGAGTGAGCAGGGGCAGGCTTCTGCTCATCCACGAAGTTCCAGCCGCATCTCACCTGCCAGCGCCCAGGGAGGATGAGAAGGGTGCGTTGGGGTGCACAATTAGCTGTCTGCGCTGCAGCAGGTTTGTAAGTCTGATCATGTTTTAAATGTGCTGAGGGTGGGCTGGGGCTGGAGGGGAGCCACTCAAATCTGAGCCTCTGTAGTAGGTAGAACCCAGCAGGCAGGGGAGGGGACCTCTCAGCCTGTCCCGGGGTCCCCTTCTGCCAAGCGAGGTCCCTGACCCTCTCGCTTCGGTCTCCGAGGCTGGACAGCAAGCAAGTGAATGGCATAGCTGCTCTTCAAGGCCTGTTTCAGTTCTTCCGTGCTATTTAAAGGACACAAAGCACAGTTTTCTGTAGAGCTAGACACGAATTCCTTGTTTGTAATTATTTGAATTTTCTGTTTAAAAATTGTTTAAATTTACTCCTTAGTTTAGATAAAACTCAGCTGTGTCTGTATCTTTAACCTAAAGAATGGTAGCTTTTAATGTTGTAATTCTATTATGCCATCATAATTTTTTTTTCATTTTTAGTTGTAAAATACACACAACATAAAATTTACTATCATAACTATTTTTAAGTGTGCAGTTGAATGGTCTTGAGTACATTCGCCATTCACATTGTGTGCAGTATCTTTCTTTTTGAGGGGAGGCATGTGACTATTCTGTAGCAGACTTTGCGCCTCTGTACCGCTCATGAATATAGTCGTGACTGTGGGTAGTTTTGGATCAGGAAATGATATTTAGCAGTTACTTTACACGTACTTTCAATTGTGGCTTTTTTGCGAAAACTTTGAAAATTGAGACATATTTTACACATAGTGAAATACACACATTTTAAGTGTCCAGTTTGATAGGGTTTTGATGATGAAGACATCTATCTCAATCACGATATAGAACCTTGTATTCAGAGGGTTGGGTTTTTTTGTTTGTTTGTTTGGTTTTTTGTTGACATGGGATGTCAGAGCAGGAAGGGATTTTATTTATTTTTTAAAAAATTCTATTTATTAATTATTATTAATTTTATTTTTACTTTATTCTACGTTACAGTACTGTATTGGTTTTGCCATACATTGACATGAATCAGCCACAGGTGTACGTGAGCTCCCAATCCCAAAGCCCCCTCCCACCTCCCACCCCATATCATCTCTCTGGTTCATCCCCTTTTAGTGACCATACCAACTCAGTCTTTTTCTGTGTGAAGATAATTGTTCTTTAAATTTTTTTTTAAATGTTTGGTCTTCGGGCTTTCTTCTTTGGTTTTTGAGCCTTTGTTGCTGTGTGTGGGCTTTCTCTAGCTGCAGCGAGCAGGGCCCATGCCTTGTGTGGTGTGATGGCTTCAGCCGCTGTGGTGCACGAGCTTAGTTGCTCCGTGGCATGGGGGATCCTCCTGGACCAGGGCCCGAACCCGAGCCTCCTGCACTGGCAGGCATATTCTTAACCACTGGACCACAGGGAAAGTCCCAGCTCAGTCTTGATTGACAGATGAGGAGACCAGAAACTGAAACGAGATTTTGGCCAAGATGTTTAACCCCAACTTAGGTGTCAGTTATGATGAAAGCAGGATCTTTTATCTGGCTTCTTCGTGCTTTATTGCTACTGGTCTGTTCCTTGGTGTCTTAATTTTCCTTCCTGTGCTTCTGTCTAAGTGGGAGAAACGGAAAACTCTACTTTTGCAGGTGATCAAGTGAGATTCTTGTGCTGGGGTGGGGGGCACCCTTGCCCTTTTCTTCAGCTACTTGTTACAGGTTATATGGCGAATAGGTCATTACTGGGAATGACCAGGCACGTGCATTTCACTGGAAGAAATTTTTGGCATGGTTTCTGTCTGTAGTACTATTTCCTGGTGTAAGAACAAGAAGGGAGTGTATTTCCTCATTCCTTTCTGATGGGAGGTTGACTGGTGGTGGGTGTCAGTCACACTGTTAACCTCTGACTCTTGTTGGGGTTGTAGTGCCCGGCGTGGGAGCAGTCCTGCCTGTGTCTGCTGATTTGGCCTGGGGAGCCCATCCACTGGAAGCTTTTTGGTTGGCTATGGTTGGGCTCCACTAGGTTCTCAGTAGATGACTGTGGAATCAAGGACTTCAGAAGATTCACTCAGGTCCTCCCCCAAGCACAGATGTTCTAAACTTTGCTTTCTTTCTGGTAAGGAGGGACAGATGATTATCTCGTTGCCTGAGAGCTGCCTGCTTACCACGGACACAGTGATCAGAAGCTACTTAGGGGCGTACATTGCTAAGTAAGTGACCGCTTACCAGCTTGTCTGGTGCGNTGTTCTAAACTTTGCTTTCTTTCTGGTAAGGAGGGACAGATGATTATCTCGTTGCCTGAGAGCTGCCTGCTCACCACGGACACAGTGATCAGAAGCTACTTAGGGGCGTACATTGCTAAGTAAGTGACCGCTCACCAGCTTGTCTGGTGCAAGTGTTTCTCCTTTCAAGTTTATATCGTCAGCAAGTATGTCAGCTAAGACATAGTCCCTTAGGACCCAGTCCCGTCTTGTGGCTAGTATATGTCAGAAGTGATGTGAAAAGTTGATTCTATGAAGTTGGCTCTTAATTCACGGTAAATTGCATTTTTAAGGTTTTTAATAGGCTGCTTGGGAAGTGGATTTGAATTCTGAGCTGACCTTACCAAAAAATGAGGATTAAATGGGAGCATAGACATACACACCATAACTGAGTGCCTTGACTCACAGCACTCCACACGTCTTCCACTGTTGTAGGTCTTGACAGATGTTATTTACGCTTTTATTTTTACCCTTACTGTACTTGCTTGAATTCTCCTTCAGCTATGAAGAGCTGTTGACAATACGAAGGAGCTGGTTAGATTTGGCATAGAAGAGAAGAGGCCAACATATGAACTGAAAACTGTTTTCTGGCTTATGTTATAAGGGTGTCTCTCTTTCTTTTGGGTGGGTTTTCCAGGATAGACTGAGGAAGGTCCGCAGCATAAGAGGTTTCTAAATGATAAAGAAAGAAAAATTGTATTGTTTCTCAACCCATGGTAAGCCCCTGTGGCTTATTTTTGCAAGAAGGCTGATATATTTTCATGAGCCTGAGTAGAGGCAAGGATGCTCTTGGTATTAACATTTTCTGTATGCTTCTGGAGTTTTGAGTAGAATGCATGGTTATATAGGAACCTGAACTTGGAAGGATTAATGAAAACTTTTCTAAGTACACCCATGCCACATGAGCTCTTCTTATTGATAATAAACAAAAATACTGCAGTATATAATTTGCAATAGAATGGGTGAGTTTAAGACCAAAAACTTCAGAACTGTACAGGTATATAATGAGCTTATTCATTTTTCTGCCTGGGTTATTATTGCACAATAGAACTTTCTGCAGTGATAGAAATATTTCATGTTGAGCTCTCCTGTATGGTAGCCACATATGGCCGACGAACACTTGGAATGTGGCTCCTATGACTGGGGAATTGCATTTTCAATATTATTTAACTAAAAAGCAAGAATTGGAATAGCTACTGGTGCCCAGTGGGTACTGTGTCGAATGGGGAACGTCTAGGTACTTTCTATCAATTGCTCCCCATCTCCCCCAATTTTATATCCTTACTAAAGTGGAACAAGTAAAATTCCAGCAACAGCTTTAAAACTGGAGAAAAGAGTTGGAAGCAAAGAGATCTTTGCAGAAAGTAATCTCTTGCAAACAAGGCTGGAACTCAGGTTACTGAGCCAGTTCTTGTGTCCATGTGGCTTGTTCATGGCCTTTGTACTGGGGTGTGGTCTTGGGAGGAGGCCCTTGAGGAAGGAAGACCCTCTCTTGGATGCATTCACTGAACATGGAGTGTACTGACGACTTGGCCACAGCCCCTCTGGAAGCAGAACTAAGCCCTCAGATGTCTGCATCTCTTGCTTATTCCATATTTTGAATGAAAGTAACTCCTCCAATCTGGATTTTCATTTTAAAAGGTGGCAACCTCCTCCATCTCCTCTNTGCCACCGTTGGTTTGATCCCTAGGATAACCCAGACTTTTCATCTGTCTTACTGTGGTCTCCTCATTCAGCTTCAGCTTCTTACCTGATCAAAAGAGCTTTCTACTTAAGTATTTGCAGACCCACTTTTCTCTTTTGTCTTTATGACTAAGACTGCGGGCTGCACCATGTTGAACGGCCCCTTTAAAAAAAATGTGTGGCCCTTGAGCCATTTACTGGGGTGTAATGGAGTGTCACAGTGAGATTTGTAGTTTTTTAAAATTTTAGGGTTAGGGTTAGTTTGTATGGGAGTGTAGTTGATTTACACTGTTGAGGTTAGTTTCCGGTGCAGGACATAAAGAGATTCAGTGATCGATATATACACCTGTCCTCNGGGGTGTAATGGAGTGTCACAGTGAGATTTGTAGTTTTTTAAAATTTTAGGGTTAGGGTTAGTTTGTATGGGAGTGTAGTTGATTTACACTGTTGAGGTTAGTTTCCGGTGCAGGACATAAAGAGATTCAGTGATCGATATATACACCTGTCCTCCTTCTGCTTTAGGAATCTGACGTTTGGATGGGATGGACCGTCATGGCGGTTGCTCACAGCTCTTAAGTTGTTAAGTCTGGAAGCTGAAGAATTGTAAGTTCCCTGTCTGTTGGTCACCAGCTGCCGCTACAGTTTGGCCATAACTGGGGCTTTTGGTTTGGCCGACACTCAAACGCCCCATTGCAGAGGAGAAAGAAATACCCTTGTATTACTGGGGCTGCTTATTTTTCGTGTGGGCTTCCCAGGTGGCGCTAGTGGTAAAGAGACCACTTGCCAATGCAGGAGATCGTAAGAGACGCGGATTCAATCCCAGGGTCCGGAAGATCCCCTGGAGGAGGGCATGACAACCCACTCCAGTGTTCTTGCCTGGAGAATCCCAGGGACCGAAGAGCCTGGTGGGCTACATACAGTCCATGTGGTCGCGAAGAGTCAGACACGACTGAAGCGACTTAGCGCGCACATTCTTTGTGTAAGTTGCCCCACGTGGGGAATGTCTAGCTTTCTACGGTTTCTGGAAGTGTCTGGTTTTCGAGGCATAATCTGAGTGCATGGTCCTGAGAACTGGCCTCTCCTCAGATATTTCTGCCCCTGCAACCCGGGTGGCCTGCAGTTCGCTGTTCAGGGTGAACACTTCAGAAGGTGTGCGCACTGACGCTGGTCGCGGGAGAGCCTCTTGAGTCCAGGGAGGTTTTCCCCAGCGAGCAGACAGGACTCCTGAGCACAGGCCCCGCCCGCTTCCGTCTTGAGGGCAGACCCGGTACCCCCTGAGGAGAGGCCGGGGTCTCTCCGGAGGGCAGGCGGGTAGAGGAGGCCCTGCTGGAGAGCGCGTCGCGGTTGGGTCCTCAGCACTCCCGAGGGGCTGCTCGTCCTCCCCTTAGCGTGGCGAGCGTAGTCAGAGGGACGCGCTGCGCGCCCGGAGCCCCTTGCGAGGGAGTCGGAGAGGAATAATGCCCACTACTCGGCAGAAGCTCAGCCGAGAGAAACCGGAGTGGGTACCTCCTGGAGGTGGCGGAACCGTCCTCGAGCTGTGGGAGGGAGTCGGCACGCGAGTGCTGAGACGTAGCCCCCAGCTCGGCGCCCGGAAGCGGCCGGCGCTCCTTCCGTCACGCCTGCGACGTCGTGACGCCTGCGACGTTCCTGCTCGCGACGCTGCCTACGTTTCCGTAGGGACTCTGGGAGAAAAAAACTCCCTCCCGGGTCTCCATGCCAGCAATAGTGCATTTCTTAGCAGAGGCTGAATTCTGTATCCGACACACTTCCTTCATCTTGTTGCTTGCTAGGAAAACTCAGGCCACTTGATCTGTAGTCCGCCTAAGTGTGCCGGATTTTGAGGCATGCGAGTCATCACGGACTCATCCCTGACTCGCCATCTCATTTTTCCACCCCGTGTCTTTGCTTTGTCTTGTTTTGCTCACCCATTTGTCTTCCGTTTCATTTTATCTCATGTATATCCACCACGTAAGTTTCTTTGCATCTTCCTCGGAAAAAGGTACGAGTGCTTTTTCAAGACATGTTAACCTCGGATTAAAAAAAGCAACTGGGTGTTTCCCAGGGGTCCTGCTGAGGCCTCTGCTTCCCTTGGAGGTCTTTTTTTTTTTTTTTTT
>SJYW01056855.1:106505-131225 GCA_006410735.1 Raphicerus campestris | reverse complement strand
TTTTTTTTTTTTTTTTTTTTTAATCTAAACTTATTTATTTAATTATTGGCTGTTCTGGGCCTTCGTTGCTGCAGTTGAGAAGAGCAGGGGTTGCGGTGCGTGGATTTCTCATCGGGGTGGCTTCTCTCGTTGCAGAGCGTGGGGTCTAGGGCCCTCGGATTTGTATAGTTGCGGTGAGTGGATTTCTCATCGGGGTGGCTTCTCTCGTTGCAGAGCGTGGGGTCTAGGGCCCTCGGATTTGTATAGTTGCGGTGAGTGGATTTCTCATCGGGGTGGCTTCTCTCGTTGCAGAGCGTGGGGTCTAGGGCCCTCGGATTTGTATAGTTGCGGTGAGTGGATTTCTCATCGGGGTGGCTTCTCTCGTTGCAGAGCGTGGGGTCTAGGGCCCTCGGATTTGTATAGTTGCGGTGAGTGGATTTCTCATCGGGGTGGCTTCTCTCGTTGCAGAGCGTGGGGTCTAGGGCCCTCGGATTTGTATAGTTGCGGTGAGTGGATTTCTCATCGGGGTGGCTTCTCTCGTTGCAGAGCGTGGGGTCTAGGGCCCTCGGATTTGTATAGTTGCGGTGAGTGGATTTCTCATCGGGGTGGCTTCTCTCGTTGCAGAGCGTGGGGTCTAGGGCCCTCGGATTTGTATAGTTGCGGTGAGTGGATTTCTCATCGGGGTGGCTTCTCTCGTTGCAGAGCGTGGGGTCTAGGGCCCTCGGATTTGTATAGTTGCGGTGAGTGGATTTCTCATCGGGGTGGCTTCTCTCGTTGCAGAGCGTGGGGTCTAGGGCCCTCGGATTTGTATAGTTGCGGTGAGTGGATTTCTCATCGGGGTGGCTTCTCTCGTTGCAGAGCGTGGGGTCTAGGGCCCTCGGATTTGTATAGTTGCGGTGAGTGGATTTCTCATCGGGGTGGCTTCTCTCGTTGCAGAGCGTGGGGTCTAGGGCCCTCGGATTTGTATAGTTGCGGTGGGTGGATTTCTCATCGGGGTGGCTTCTCTCGTTGCAGAGCGTGGGGTCTAGGGCCCTCGGATTTGTATAGTTGCGGTGCACAGCCTCAGTAGTTGCGATTCGGGCGCTGGAGCGTGGGCTTGGTAGTTGTGCTACACAGGCATAGCTGCCTTGAGGCACGTGACATCTTCGCAGCCCTGGGATCAAACCTGTGTTCCCTGCATTGGCTGGCGGATTCTTAATCCCTGGACCACCAGGGAAGCCCTCCCTTGGCGTTCTTTCTGACTGACTGGAGTGGTGTGGCAGAGGAAGCGTGCATTTGTGATTCTGCCTGACTGGTGTTTGCACACTTATTTCTGCCTCTCACTAGCTCTGTCACTTAGGCTCAGTTCTTCACTGTTACGGATTCTCAGTTTGTGTCTAAAAGGTGGGGATAATAAAGCTTTCTTTGCTGGGCAGTCGTGAGGATTAAAACAGATAGCGGTTTAGTACGAAACGCTGCCTTTCTTCCTTGCTCCCTCTCTCTCCCTCCCCTCCCTCCTTTCCTAAGAACCTGTCTGCTCCTGAGGTTGCCACCGTCGTCTCTAAAGCTAGAGACGTCTGAGACTTTATACTCGTGTGGCTTGGGGGCTGTGGGGAATTTCTCAGCGACTTCTGTGCCCTGCACTCGGAAGGTGCAGCCCTCGCCTGCCTCTTCCTCCTCGGCCGCGTCCACATCCACATTCTCCGCATCCGGAACCTGTCCTCCACCCCGCTACCTTCCTCTTTGTGCTTCTACCCGGCATGTCGATTTTGGCCTGGCCGCCGCCTGCTCTGTGTCTTGCCTACTCGGGCACAGCAGCACTGTTCTGCCTGCAGAAAGTTGTCCCCACCAGCCCTCGGAGCCCCCTTTCCTACAGACTTTCTTGTATAAAATTGGCATGACCTGCATGCTGAAAAAGACTTAATGGTAGATTCCGCTTTTCCATATGTAGAGCACTTTACTTTCTGAAACACGTCCTGTGTTGAGTTTGTCATTTTTTTTTTAAAGGAGATGCTGTTATTTGAAGAAAATGAAACCTGGCGCCTTCGCTCCTTAGTCTGTGGTCCTCTGGCTGTGGGCTCGTTTTCTTGTCTGTCCTCTGTTCCCTCCCTGTGGCCAGTGTGAGCCAAAGGACTGTGATGTTAGAAAACTCAGCCCCTTGCTTCTGATCCCCAGGGTTCCTTCCTTCTTGTCTACCCTGTCTGCTTTAACAAAGGACCTGCACGTTGGCAGGAGGTTTGAGGGAATGTGCTGATGGAATGAGTTTTATTCTGTTTTTGGAAAAATAGGACAAGTGTTGAAGTGGAAAAGCCTTTATTTCTGAGAACCTGCTGAAATGATCTTCTTGAACATTTTTGGTTCTAGTACGTGCTGGAAAAAAGTACTTCTTGGGGAAATAATTTCTGATAAAAATGAGAAGACAAGTTTGGACGTAGCCCAGAAAATATGCTGTTATTTCATAGAGGAGACTCATGCCGTGCTTCGAAAGGTATGATTNCTTCTTGGGGAAATAATTTCTGATAAAAATGAGAAGACAAGTTTGGACGTAGCCCAGAAAATATGCTGTTATTTCATAGAGGAGACTCATGCTGTGCTTCGAAAGGTATGATTCTAGAATATCTCATTCATAAGTGTTTTGATTGAGAAGTTGTTTTGTACTTGTTGGAGAGGAATAGTCCACCTTATTGGGCTGCTGTTAATGCCTTAATAAAGAAACACTGACGTAATGTGTGTTTTTGACTATTAACATGTGTTTTTACTGTTTAGTGGCGCCACTTCCCAGGTGGCGGTAGTTTTAGAACCGACCTGCCATGCAGGGGATGTAAGAGACATGGGTTCAACCCATGGGTGAGGAAGATCCCCTGGAGGAGGGCCTGGCAACCCACTCCCATATTCTTGCCTGGAGAATCCCACGGACAGAGGAGCCTGGCAGGCTACAGTTCATGGGGTCACAGAGTCAGACATGACTGAGTGACTTAGCACACAGCACACACATACCTTTTAGTAGGTGAATTAGTGCATGAATTCTTTTTCATAGACTTTTAAGGTACTTTTTCCCCCTTTGTGTAGTGAATGTTTTAATTAAATGAGGGTTCAGCTCATTTGCATGAAAACATTACTGGGATTAATAAATGATTTTGTTGAACCTTGGAGACATTGTGTTGCGTGAAATAAACCAGGACCTGAAAAGACAGATACCGTCTGATTTAAGTTAAACGAGAGGTCTGGTATTCCAGACTAGAGGCTCCCAGGGATCTAGGGAGGGGGAGGTGGGGAGCCACTGTCTAATGGGTGTGGTTTCTGTTTGGGAAGGTGAAAGCGTCCTGGAGATGGGTGGTGGCCGCGGCCTCACAGCCCTGTGACTGTACTTTGTGCCAGTGAGCTGTCCATTTAAAGCTGGTCCGAGTCTTAAATCTTAGGTGTATTTTACTGCACTAAAAAAACCATTTAAAAATAACTTGCAGGTTTCTCGCATGAAGGATGAAGAAGTGGCTTTGATGAACCAGTTGACTTTGGTGGAAACACTGCGGATGGAAGAGCTGAAGGTTCTCCAGGCCTCTGCCAAGGCCTTGGCTGCCTTGCAGACAGCGTTTACGTAGCGCACTTCACCAGGTGCGTAAGGTCACCTCCTCTGGTGGGTGTGGCTTCTTTAAACGTTTTTAAACTCAGGTTTATTTTATATGGACTCACTGAGAGTAAACAGTTTCTATTAAACAGTTATCTGCTGAGTCCCATCCCTCTGCTTCTGTCTGTCTGTGGGGGGAAATGGTGGCTGCTTGGGGACATGGAGGCACTCTGCAGGGGCCAGGTGGTTCCAGGGAGCCCTGGAGCTGTTGGTGAGGGGGACGTGCCATTCGTCCCAGCGGCCCTTCTGATGCCCTTGGGGTGACTCGCAGTCAGTCCTAGAGGAAGATGTCTGAGCCAAGTGCGACCTGGAATAGGGAGGGGAGGCTGGGATGGAGGCGGGGTCGGCCCAGGGTTTCGTGCATGGTAACAAAAGGCTGTGGTGCTTTATGCTCAGAGCCCTCCCCCACCCCCTCACCATTCCTGCTTTTGAAGTGGGGTTGTGGGGGACGCACGGCCCTCACAGGTCTTGGCTGCCCTGAGCTGGAGTGACTCGCTTTAAATTTTTCACCCTTGATTGCACATCTGAAAATGAGGTTGTTGGACTGGGATGGGGAAGGGGGTTTCCCTGTGCTCCCACCTAGCAGTGCGGTGGAGGAGTTGGCATGGGGTGCTCCCCCTCCCTCCCCCTTCCCCTCNGTATGCGCGCTAAGTCTCTTCAGTCGTGTCTGACTCTTTGGGACCCCGTGGATTGTAGCCTGCCGGGCTCCTCTGTCCTTGAGATGCTCCAGGCAAGAACGCTGGAGTGGTTTACCATTTCCCTCCCCAGGAGATCTTCCTGACTCAGGGATTGAACCTGCATCTCTTACGTCTCCTGCAGTGGCAGGTGGATTCCTCACCACCAGCGCCACCCGGATGCACATATTACGTCTTTATGAGACATGAAGACACTGGGGTGTAGCGGGGCCGGGGGACTTAGTTGGGGCTTGACCCCAGGAGCGACTGAGTTCAAGGCCATCACTTGTCAATTACATGTTTCTACTGCCAAAGATGGGCAGCCTAGGGGACAGGGTGGGGATGGGCCAACTCAGAGCAGCTGGTTCTGTTTTGTCTCACTTTTGGGTTCTAATGTGTGACTTCAGTGGCCACGAGGAACCAGGCAGTGCTGAGCTTTGAGGAGAGAGAAGGCCTGCCTGGAAGTTCCTACAGGCCAACCCCTCTCCCCGCAGCCTCATTTTTTATGGTGGAGTTTCAGTTTTCCAGACACTGTGAAGACCCACTTCCACGGAGAGCAGCAGGTGTGATCAGAGGAGCAGGAGGGGAGGGTAGTCCCACCAGGTGGGTTTATCCCATGCTGGAGGAATTTGTCTTGGGGTAGGGGTGGGGGTTCCTGTTGATCTTAAGGGTCCTTGTCCAGCTCCGCAGCTCTGGCCACCAACTCCTAGAAGCCTTCTGAATCGGAAAGTGAAAGTGAAAGTCGCTCAGTTGTGTCCGACTCTTTGGACTATACAGTCCGTGAGATTCTCCGGGCCAGAATACTTGAGTGGGTAGCTTTCCCTTCTCCAGGGGATCGTCTCATCCCATAGACTGAATCCAGGTCTCCTGCTTTGCAGGCGGATTCTTTACTAGCTGAATCGGAAGGTAGGTCGAAACCCAGGAAGGCAAAGCGTGTACTTAGCAGTTATTAAGACAGTAAATAATTGTAGTTCTAACTTTGCCCTTTTCACAAACGGAGACTCCAAACTGATGAAGAAGATAGGGGGATTCAGGATGCCCTGAGGAGGCAGGTCANCATGTACTTAGCAGTTATTAAGACAGTAAATAATTGTAGTTCTAACTTTGCCCTTTTCACAAACGGAGACTCCAAACTGATGAAGAAGATAGGGGGATTCAGGATGCCCCAAGGAGGCAGGTCAAGTGCAGGGTGAGCTGGAGGCGGGCAGGACACCTTTAATCCTCAGGTCACCTCTCGGGCCCAGTGTTCTAGGTGACCCGCCTCCCAGCCTCAGACAGTGAAGGTGGGGCCAACGGGTCAAGGCCTCACATTCATAGGAATCCTGTGTGTGTGTGTGTGTGTTTTAAACTTTATTGAATAATCAACAAATAAATAGTATATATCTAAAGTGTACAGCATGATGACTTGAGATATCTACACCTTGTAGAGGGCTTCCTGGGTGGCTTGGTGATAAGAATCTGCCTGCCAATGCAGGAGATGTGGGTTCAATCCCTGGTCCGGGAAAATCCCCTGGAGAAGGAAATGGCAAACCACTCCCGTATTCTGGCCTGGAGAATCCCATGGACACAGGAGCCTGTTGGGCTACAGTCCATGGAGTCTCAAAGAGTCGGACATGACTTAACAAAAACAACATCCCATGATTCACATAAGTTTTCTTCACTCTTTTTCAATCGAATTTTTCTCTCCTCCATCTACACGGATATTTTTCTTCTGTCTAATTGAGCCACCTGTTGAAGCTCTCCGATGCACTTTTTTGTTTCACTCATGATCTTCAGCTCCAGAGTTTCTGTTTGGTTCTTTTTTTAAAAAAAGGCTTCCCTAGTGACTCAGATGGTAAAGGATCTGCCTGCAGTACAGGAGACCTGGGTTTGATCCCTGGGTCAGGAAGATTCCCCTGGAAAAGGAAATGGCAACCCACTCCAGCATTCTTGCCTGGAGAATTCCACGGACAGAGAAGCCTGGTGGGCTACAGTCCATGGGGTTGCAAAGAGTTGGACATGACTGAGCTACTAACACACACTTCTTTTTTTAAAAAGGATCTCTGTCTGTTTGGTGAACTTTTACTTTGTTCATGTATTATTTTCCTGAATTCATTAAATTGTGTTCTCCTAAATCTTGCTGCGCTTCCTAAGATAATTATTTTGAATTCTTTTTTAGGTCGCTCTCAGATCCCCGTTTCTTTGGGACTGGTTACTGGAACCGGGCTTCCCTGGTGGCTCAGAGGTTAAAGTGTCTGTCTCCAATGCGGGAGACCCAGGTTTGATCCCTGGCTCAGGAAGATCCCCTGGAGAAGGAAATGGCAATCCACTCTAGTATTCTTGCCTGGAGAATCCCATGGACAGAGAAGCCTAATAGGTTACAGTCCATGGGGTCGCAAAGAGTCGGACACGACTGAGTGACTTTACCTCACCTCACCTCACTGGAACCACGTTCCTTGGTTGGGGCCCTTGTTTCCTTCATGCTTCTGATGGCTTTCACGGGTGTCTGTGCATTTGAGGGCGCATTCACCCTTCAGAGGAGCCTGGCAGGCTACAGCCCATGGGGTCGCACAGAGTCAGACACGACAGAAGTGACTTAGCACGCACGCATCACCTTTTGGACTGACTTTAGTGGGAGAAGACTTACACTGAGAGGCGGCTGCAAGGGTGCCAGCCTGGCGGGCTGCACCGTCTGTCCTTCTTGGAAGGGCCAGCAGCATAGTCCCTGTGCAGCTCTGTCAGCTGAGGTCAGAGAGGTGCAAATGGCCAGAGTCCTCTGTGCGAAAGTCCTCCTACGGGTACCTTTGGCAGTGAAGGCTTTTGGGAGCCTTGGAGGTGAAGGTTGCTGGGTCTTCTGTTTTCCCCTCGGGAGGAACTTCCAGCCAGTAGGGTCCCTCTTGGCTGTGATCTGGTGTGCTGGCAGACCTGGAGTGGACCTGGAGCCCGGGGGCCATTTGCTGAGGCAGAGGCGCTGCTGTCTAAGGTGTGGGTGTGTGTGCAGGCCACCCGTGGGCCCAAGCCCGGGTCTCTGGGGTCTCACCACAGTGACTCTGGCAGGGGTGGTAGTGGTGGTGCAGAAGAGGCTCGGCACCTGAAGGGACGAGGTGCAGCAGGGGCTTGGTCCCCGGCGGGGCCGGGGTGCAGGGCACAGTCGCCACCCAGCCTCCAGGTGGTGGGTCAGAGTCCCAACTCTGGCTCCAGCTGGGGGCAGTCGTAGGACGGTGATAGCACCTACCTGGTTCAGTTCAGTTCAGTTTAGTCGCTCAGTCGTGTCTGACTCATGTCTGACTCTTTGCAACCCCATGGACTGTAGCACACCAGGCCTCCCAGTCCATTACCAACTCCCGGAGTCCACCCAAGCTCATGTCCATAATGCCATCCAACCATCTCATCCTCTGTCGTCCCCTTCTCCTCCAACCTTCAATCTTTCCCAGCATCAGGGTCTTTTCAAATGAGTCAGCTCTTTGCATCAGATAGCCAAAGTACTGGAGTTTCAGCTTCAACATCAGTCCTTCCAATGAATATTCAGGACTGATTTCCTACAGGATGGACTGGCTGGATCTCCTTGCAGTCCAAGGGACTCTCAAGAGTCTTCTCCAACACCACAGTTCAAAAGCATCAGTTCTTCCGTGCTCAGCTTTCTTTACAGTCCAGCTCTCACATCCATACATGACCACTGGAAAAACCATAGCCTTGACTAGATGGACCTTTGTTAGCAAAGTGATATCTCTGCTAAACCATGCTGTGGAGGGCCACCTACCTGTGTTGGCCCGTTAAAACCTGGCGGCAGGATCCGGGGAGCAGGGCTCTGAGCAATGACAGTTGGCCTCTGGCAAGGACAGTTCAGAGTTTTGACCTGGGCCCCTGGGGCAGGGCTGGGAGCATGGACAGTGTGTCTCGGCAGTGATGGCTCAGAGTGGCGATTGGGGACCTGGGCGTGGGGCCTGGGGCGGTAGCAAGGCGGGGCTGGGAATGGTCAAGTGTGACCCGGGACCCAGAGGCTGACCTGAACGAGGTGGCAGAAGGCTTGGGCCGAGACTGGGGGCACGGCTCTGGGCCCCTGTGGCTCGCGTCCTGCGTGTAGTGAGCTCTTGACTCGAGCATGGGATGACAGATGAAACCCTTCCTGTTCTTGTCCATGTGACCATCCCAGTGTTTGAGCTCTGCAGGCTTTTGGCTGCTTTGTCACCGTGCTCCAGAGCTTTCCTGAGCCGGTCGGTTTGCAGTTGTTTACTGTTTTTATGAAGAGATAAACACTGGGGCCTCCTTGCCCCTCCTCTTGCTGATGTCCCTGCCTTCTCACATGTTGACCTTTCAGTACTGCAGAGGCTGGGGTCCCACTCCAGAGGGTCTGACTGAACTGGCCTGGAGTGTGCCGAGATCCTCAGGGTCCTAAAGCTCCCAGGTGACTCTGATGTTCAGCAAACTTCCTTCTCAGAGTCTTCTGGCTACAGGACCAAACTCTTTCAACTTCTCCCAGCTGGAACATTCTGGATTTTCAAACCTATAACCACAGTAGTCTGGGAAGGCAGGACAGAGAGTACCAATTGCTGTATTGCTGTACAAGTTTATGTTGCCTAACTATTTTTAAAATATAGTACCAATCCATGTGGAGTGCAGATGGATCCAAAGCACAAATGTTTTAGTGTTGGGTTCAGTCAGTAGGATTAAATAGGGTGGGCAGATCAGAACAGGTGCTCAGTACACTTTAGTTCTTTTCACGCATCTCCTTTAAAAACAAGCTACAGCCGTGAGGTGTGGTGGTTGGTGGCTGAAAGTATGAGCCGGATCTCTGATTCTAGGGGACTTTGCGATGGGACACTTCTATCTTTGGACACTAGATGGCCCACGAGGCCCACCCAGCTGAGAGTGCTGACTCAGGTCATGGAGGCTACGTGGAAATAGGACAACAGTGTGTGCGTGTGTGTGTGTGTGTGTGTGCGTGTGTGTGTGTGTTTTTCTCAGATGTTACTAGGATCCAGACAAAGAAAAAAACTGCTCTGTAAAGTCAGACTTCATATTCTCCTGTGGGCCCCTGGATCTCCTTGGGTGAGAAACACAGGCAGATAAGCTTTAGTTCAAGGTGAGGGCTGCTAGAGAAGGGACCTGGCCAGGTGGGGGTGAGAGGAGGGGGCCTGTGATAAGAGGCAGGAACTGCCCGGTCTCTGCCAACAGACAAGCTATAAACAGAGGTCGATATTTGGGACTTGTTTTGAGAAGGAAAGAATCTTTCATGCACCGGGTCACAGGTTTTAATTTCCATCTTTGGCGGCTGGTAGACAGGTCCTGACACGCAGGCAAACAGAGCAAGGGTCCTTTGAAGGAGTTTAAACTGACCACCCACACAAAGGAAGGGGGGGGTGCGATGGTGACTCCTGTGTCTCCTCTTCTGCCAGATGCTTCTCGAATTAGAAAGCGGTCCCTTCGGTGCAGAGCTGGAAAGGAGCCATTTCTCCCAGAGCAGGGGAGGGCTGCCCGTCTGCTGTTACAGGCCTACGTTTGATCTGAGGACAGAGCTTCAAAGTGGAATGAAAACAACGCCAGGGTGCCCTTGAACTGCTGAGTCTGCAGGTGGCCGACAGGTTCCAGACCCCGCAAGGCCGGGCATGGGACGTGACCCAGCACAGCATCGCCTAGTGACTGCGCAGTGGGGGTGGGGTGCGGCGGGGGAGGGGATGTCTCATTTGAAATGAGCTCTTTGGTTTGCTGGACTTTCCCAGGGAACCCATGACCTGTCCTTCCATCAAGACGCATCCAACTTGCAGACCAGGGGAGCTCCATCGTCATGGTTTCTGCCTTCTGTTTCCATCCACTTCCCTTGCTTTTTATACATATCCCAGCCTTGTGCTTCCCAGGTGGTTCTGATGGTAAAGAATCCGCCTGCAATGCAGGAGTCCCGGGTTCGATCCCTGGATCGGGAAGATCCCCTGTAGAAGGGAACGGCTACCCACTCTTGTATTCTTGCACCGGAGAGTCCCCATGGACAGAGGAGCCTGGCGGGCTGCAGTCCATGGGGTCACAAAGAGTTGGACAGGACTGAGTGATTAACACACACAGCCTTGTCTTGAGTGGGTGTTTGCTTTCTCTTGGGCATTTCACCTACAGGATGCTAGCATGACCTGGTGAGGCCTTTACTGTGGTATTGAAGCTTTTCCCCCTTAACTGGAAGAGTGGAGAAAACTATAGATGACGGTGTCTCTGATTGGAGTTTCCTTACCAGAGGTAGCTGGCTATTTGGGAAACCTATCCTGCACCCAGTGTTCAGGTTGGGATGACAAGCGCTGGTTAGGAGCCCCACTGCAGCCCAGCTTGGGAGCTGTGGTTCACATGGACACAGCTATCAGCAGAAATTGTATGGAAGAAGAAATATTCTGTCCCTTATAGTTAGAAGGCAGCATCTCACATACTAGTAGAAGCAAAATATTGGCAGTGAGCAGCTGTTGAGATTCATCATCTTTTATAGTTTACTTGTTGGCAGGAATCTATGGGGGGAGGCTTCTGCCACCAAAAATGTCCCTCAGGAAGCTAAAGAAGCTCTTTCAGCATCTTTTACTGGGGTCGCTTGCCTTAGGACCCTGGTCCTTAAAAGGCGATCTGCAGACCAACAGCATCAAGGAGCTTTTGAGAAATTCAGTCTCAGATCCTGCCCTGGACCTACTAAGAGTTAGGGAAGCAGTTCCTCAAAGTGTGGCTGGGGACGTCTCTGGGGGTCCAGTGGTTAAGACTCTGGGTTCCCAACACAGAGGACCTGGGTTTGATCCCTGGTCAGGGAACTAGACCCTACATGCTACAACCCAGTACCTGCAGAGCCAAATAAATAAATACATTAAAAAAAAACCCAACAAAAAACAGAACAAAAGCAGAAGTATGGCTGTCTGTAGACTTCAGGCCATTTTGGTAGAGAGTTCCCAGTCTCCCGGACCAGTTGACCTGACCATCAGCAGATATTTGGCACAGCTGGGGGATGCCCGTCCTTGACACGGGGCTGCCGTTGGAGTCACTCACCTACAGTGAGGCGGGGCCCGGGGACTTTGCTGGGAGGACCCCAGAGGCCAGATTTTCTGTGATTATCACACTTTTGCCCCTTTGAGTTTGAGGGATGGAGGTTCTCAAATACCTGTGAAGTGCCAGGGGAGGTGGCCTGATAGAATCCACCCAGCTCCTCACCCACACCCCTTGCTGGGGGGCAGCTGGGCAATTAGCCTCAGAACCCCAGTCTCCCTTACATTTCTGAGGTTCACTTTCACAGGGGAAAAACAGATGCTAGTGCAGTGGTGTGCTTCTGAATTTACTGAGCCACCGTGATGCCTGGGGGCTGTGGGGCTTGGACTAGAAGAGTCCGGGATTTTTCAGACTGGGCTACGCTGTTAGCTTAGGAGTTCCAGGGTGTGCAAGCTTCCTAGGGGCCAGCACTGCACCAGAGGGTGCCACGTGTGAATGGATTTCTTCCCCACCGGACACTGTTCTGATACGTGGGGAAAGCCCAGCCCAGGGGAGTAGGAGGCCAAGTCCCTTTCAGGTAGCCTTTATATCCGTCCAGCTTCTTTCTGGCCATTTCCATGAGCTACTTTCTGATTCCCTGTAGCACTAAGGTCGACTTTTCTTGGAGTCTTGAAGACCAAGGTGATGGTGGTCATCGGGGTAGATGTGGTCCTCATGTGTCAGAGGCCACCCATGGGTTCCGGGACAGAAAGACCTCAGAAGTGGAGGAGATTTCAGAAGAGATAGGAGGCGGGTAGGACCAGTCAGCTGCCCCCTACATGCAGGCCTGGGTGCCCTGCAGGTTCTGACAAGTTCCACACTCAGATCCCAGCCAGGCTGATTTCACAACATTGTTCTCATCCATTAGCTCATATTGTGCAGAATGGGGGTTGCAGCAGAGCCTGCTGTCCTATCCTTTGTTTATAGACGTATTTTCCTTTGTGAGGGGAGGAAAAAGAGCGGACTCCCTTTCAAGGGACTTGAAAACTGAGTTTTGTCTTCTCTTCCTATTACTGTCAAACAAAAGTCACCTGAGAACTCTGGATCACATGGGGCCTGTCCCTGGCAGGAAGCAGGGCCTTCCTCTGTGAATGGATAACTTACAGTAAGTTCTCAGCAGACCAAAAAAAATGCCTTTTATCATGCTCTGTTTTTTTTTCCCCTCCCACTGTTTTATTTCACTTACAGCATCACTCAGGCCCAAATGGTATTTGTCAGAAGTAATTGGCAAATGCTGGAGGCGGTGTTCGAGGATGCCTGAATGGAAAATCTCAAAGCCCGTTGTCCATGTTGAAAGTACATATTACATTTGATCTTTTTTAATGATTTCTGCAGACATGATGCGCGTCTGCACTCTTTAGCCTTATAACCGTTTATATTTGAGGGAGAAAAAAAAAATGTCCCAGCAGGAAGTAGCCCTTCACAGCTGATTTAAGTATGCCCGAGAAGTAACCACAACACATGGGAAGTCATTTTAAAAACATGACCATGATTTATTTTTATTAGCCATCTAATAAACCTGAACCNCCATCTTTCCCAGCATCAGGGTCTTTTCCAATGAGTCAGCTCTTCTCATCAGGTGGCCAAAGTACTGGAGTTTCAGCTTCAACATCAGCCTTTCCAACACAATTTTGATAAATACTGACTAATGGATATTTCCCACAATTGTAATGTATCTAAAAGATAACTGGTAATACACAAAGATGATGTGATTTATCACGTATGAGAAACTCTTGCACAGAAAAGTGTGAATTCTCATGATTGACGCTGTGACTACCAAGCAGAAACACACTTTTCTGAGTCCTGTAATTGCAAGAGCATACTTTTATGTTTTCTTTTGTTTTGAAATGTGACTACTTTGCAGTGTCGTATCAGTTTCTGCTACACAGCAAAGTGAATCTGCTACATGTATACGTATATCCTTCCCTCGTGAGCCTCCCTCCCGCCCCTTGAAGTCATCGCGGAGCCCTGAGCTGAGCTCCCTGTGCCGTGCAGCCGCTCCCCCTCGCTGTCTGTGTTACACATGGGAGTGCACACGTGTCCGTGCTGCTCTCCCAGTCCGTCTCACCTTCCCTCCCCACGGTGTCTACATGTCAGTTCTCTATGTCTGCGTCTCTATTCCTGCCCTGCCAAGAGGTTCATCTGTACAGGTTCTGGACTCCATATATAAAGAGCATAAACTATATTTTGAACACAAGAAAAGAAAAAGGCCCATGTTTTACATATTTTTAAAATGGATGTTGAATGTGCAGACCTTTGAGACTTTGGGGAAAGTTGTCTAACATTTTACTGAGCAATTTTAAAGAAAGAGTGGGTGGAAACGCAATGAATTTAGGATGGAGAGGCTGTGGATTGAATTTCCAGCCAGGCCTGTTGGGGAGTCAGTTCATCTGTATTTCTTATTTTGTCATTTTCCACATCTGACACATTTAGTAAGTGAGACTGATTTGCTCACCTTCCGAAGAGCAGTAAGTCCAGAAACTGTTTCTAAATGACTTGTGCAGTAAAATTCCACCAATTAGGACTCATAATAGTTTAGATAGAGTGCATCCTCGAGGAGTTTTGTATTCACACCCTGGCCTGAGTTTGCTGTGTAAGGAAGCACAGCCCCAAAAGAGTTTTGTGTCTTTATTAGAGCTTTTGGAAGAATCTTACAAGGATACAAGAATATCCTTCAAGTTGGCTCCTAAGAAAAATCTGTTTCTCTCATTCTTTTGCCCAGAAGAACTGTCTTCCTCAAATATGCTTTCTATCCGGTCTGAGTCCTTGGTCCACCAGATCCCTCCCCAAGGTCCTGTCCCTTCTGAGGAGTGCGTTTCTCTTCCAAGTTGCTTTCACACCTTTCCACTCCTCCTTCCTTCCCTGAGGCCCCTTCCTGGTTTCTCTGTGACCTCTGTCTTGGATTCCGTTCCACTAGTTCTCCTGCAAAGCAAACATTTCTCACCCACCACCCCACACCCACACAGAAGCCCCTGCTTCTCATTACCCTAGCAACACTTGTCCTTTCCACCCCGATCCCCTTATATCTTTTGGGGGAACACTCTTAGGAACTTCAAATTCTTGCTGTACTTTTAAAAACTAGATACAATTCACANTTTCCCTTCTGAGGAGTGCGTTTCTCTTCCAAGTTGCTTTCACACCTTTCCACTCCTCCTTCCTTCCCCGAGGCCCCTTCCTGGTTTCTCTGTGACCTCTGCCTTGGATTCTGTTCCACTAGTTCTCCTGCAAAGCAAACATTTCTCACCCACCACCCACACCCACACAGAAGCCCCTGCTTCTCATTACCCTAGCAACACTTGTCCTTTCCACCCCCATCCCCTTATATCTTTTGGGGGAACACTCTTAGGAACTTCAAATTCTTGCTGTACTTTTAAAAACTAGATACAATTCACACGTAAAATTCACCCTTTAAAAATATCCAATTCCGTTGTTTTTAGTATATTCAAAATCTGTAGAGCTATCAGTGCTGTCTAATCCCAGAAGGTTTTCTTCACCCTCAAAAAAACACCTGGCCCCTTAGCAGTCACTCCCCAGTTCCCCTCCCTTCAGCCCCTTCTAACCATTAAGCTACTCTGTTTCTATGGACTTGCCTATTCTGGACATTTCATACAAATGGAATCATACAGTAGCTGGCCTTCTGTGACTAGCTTCTTTTATTTAGCATAATGTTTTCAAAGTTCATCCATGGTTTAGCATATATCAGTACTTCATTGGGGCTTCCCAGGTGGCTCAGTGGGAAAGAACCCACCTGCCAATGCAGGAGATGCAGGGATGAGGGTTCAGTCCCTTGGTCAGGAAAATTCCCTGGAGGAGGAAATGGCAACTCACGCCAGTATTCTTGTCTGGAAAATTCTATGGACAGAGGAGCCTGGCAGGCTATAGTACATAGGATTGCAAAGCTTTGCATGCAACTGAGTGACTGAGCATGCACATACACAGTACTTCATTAATTTTTATGTGGAAGAATATCCCATTATAGGGATATGCCATCTTTTTGTTTATTCATTCATTCGTCAATTGGACATTTGTATTATTTTCATTTTGGGCTGTTATGAATATGTCTGCATTGAATATTTCCGTACAACATTTTATGTGAATATGTTTTTAATTAACTCTCTTGGGTATATATGAAGAGTGGAATTTTGCACAGCTGCCAAACTGTTTTCAAAAGTGGTTGCATCATTTTAATTTCCACCAGCAATGTATGAGGGTTGCAGTTTCTCTGCATCCTCACCAACACTTGTTTTGTCTGTCTTTGATTACAGCTATCCTAGTAAATATGAAATAGTATCTCATTGTGCTTTCTGTTTGCATTTCCTTATGACCATAGTGTTGAGCAAATTTGTATGTTTCTTGTTGACCATTGTGCATCTTCTATGGAGAAGTATCTATTCAAGTCATTTGTCCATTTTTAAATTGGATTGTTTGTCTTTTTATTGTTGAGCTATAAGTCTTCTCTTTGTATGTTCTGTAAACTCAACCCTCAGCAGATGTGTAATTTACAAATATCTTCTTCCATTCTATTTTCACTTTCCTTTGAAGCACAAGGGCTTCCCTTGTGGCTGAGCTGGTAAAGAATCCGCCTGCAATGCAGGAGACCTGGGTTCAGTCCCTGGGCTGGAAAGATTCCCTGGTTAAGGGAAAGGCTACCCACTCCAGTATCCTGGCCTAGAGAATTTCATGGACTGTATAGTCCATGGGGTTGCAAAGAGTTGGACACAACTGAGCGCTTTCACTGGAAGCACAAACGTTTTGGATTTTGATGAAGTTCAGTCAGTTTTTTTCTTTGGTCCCTTGTGTTTTTGATGCCATATCCTAGAAACCCGTGTCTAATTGAAGCTCACAAAGATTGACACCTATGTTTTCTTCTAATACTTTTATAGTTTTAGCTTTTACTTTTAGATCTTTGATCCATTTTGAGCTAATTTTTTTGTATATAGTGTGAAGCAAGGGTCCAGCTTCATTCTTCTGTGTATGGATATCTAACAGTCTTAAAACCAGTTGTTGAAAAGACTATTCTTTCCCCATTGAATTGCCATGGCACCCTGTTGAAAGTCAATTGCTCATAAGTGTATGGGTCTACTTCTGGACTCTCAATTCTTTCTCACTGCTCTATAATGTCTATCCTTATGCCAGTATCACACTATTTTGATTTCTGTAGCTTTGTAGTACATTTTGAAATTGGAAAATGTAAGTCTTCCAAATTTTTTTTATTTTTCAAGATTTTTTTGGGTATTCTGAGTCTCTTGAATTTCTATATGATTTTTAGGATCAATTTGTCAATTCCTGCAAAAAAAAGCCAGCCAGGATTTGGAATGAGAGTGTGTTGAATTTGTAGAGAATTTAAGAGGCATAACCATTCTATCAGGGTTCTATCAGTGAAAAAGAACTGACAAGACACACACACACATGCACACACACTCATACACACAGCCCTAAATTGACTCATGCAATTGCGGGGGCTGGTTAGGCAAATCTGAAATCTGTAGGCCAGGGTGTCTGAAGGGCAGGGTAGAACCCTGGGCCATGAGCAGAAACTGCAGACCACAGTAGAATATTCTACTTGGAATGTTGTTATTATTGTTTAGTCACTAAGTCATGTCTGATTCTTTTGCGGCCCCATGGAATGTAGCCCTCTGTCCTTGGGAGCCACCAGACTCCTCTGTCCATGGGATTCTCTAGGCAAGAATACTGACGTGGGTTGCCATTTCCTTCTCCAGGGGGATCTTCCCAACTCAGGGATTGAACCTTCGTCTCCTGCTTTGGGAGACAGATTCTTTACCACCGAGCCACCGGGAAATCAGTTTTCTACTTGAAAACCTCAGTTATATTGTTAGGACTTTCAACTGACTGACTCAGGCCCACCAAATTATTTAAGATAATCTCCTTTACTTAAAGTTAACTGTTTATAGATAATAATCACATTTATTAAAAAATGCCTTCATAGCAACACCTTGATTAATAGTTGATTTAATAGGTGGAAACTATAGCCTGGCCAAGCTGACACATAAAATTGACTGTTATGACTNAAACCAGTTGTTGAAAAGACTATTCTTTCCCCATTGAATTGCCATGGCACCCTGTTGAAAGTCAATTGCTCATAAGTGTATGGGTCTACTTCTGGACTCTCAATTCTTTCTCACTGCTCTATAATGTCTATCCTTATGCCAGTATCACACTATTTTGATTTCTGTAGCTTTGTAGTACATTTTGAAATTGGAAAATGTAAGTCTTCCAAATTTTTTTTATTTTTCAAGATTTTTTTGGGTATTCTGAGTCTCTTGAATTTCTATATGATTTTTAGGATCAATTTGTCAATTCCTGCAAAAAAAAGCCAGCCAGGATTTGGAATGAGAGTGTGTTGAATTTGTAGAGAATTTAAGAGGCATAACCATTCTATCAGGGTTCTATCAGTGAAAAAGAACTGACAAGACACACACACACATGCACACACACTCATACACACAGCCCTAAATTGACTCATGCAATTGCGGGGGCTGGTTAGGCAAATCTGAAATCTGTAGGCCAGGGTGTCTGAAGGGCAGGGTAGAACCCTGGGCCATGAGCAGAAACTGCAGACCACAGTAGAATATTCTACTTGGAATGTTGTTATTATTGTTTAGTCACTAAGTCATGTCTGATTCTTTTGCGGCCCCATGGAATGTAGCCCTCTGTCCTTGGGAGCCACCAGACTCCTCTGTCCATGAGATTCTCTAGGCAAGAATACTGACGTGGGTTGCCATTTCCTTCTCCAGGGGGATCTTCCCAACCCAGGGATTGAACCTTCGTCTCCTGCTTTGGGAGACAGATTCTTTACCACCGAGCCACCGGGAAATCAGTTTTCTACTTGAAAACCTCAGTTATATTGTTAGGACTTTCAACTGACTGACTCAGGCCCACCAAATTATTTAAGATAATCTCCTTTACTTAAAGTTAACTGTTTATAGATAATAATCACATTTATTAAAAAATGCCTTCATAGCAACACCTTGATTAATAGTTGATTTAATAGGTGGAAACTATAGCCTGGCCAAGCTGACACATAAAATTGACTGTTATGACTATCTTGACTATGTTAACTCTTCCAATCTATGAATATGAAATATCTTTACATTTGTTTAGATCTTTAAAAATTTCTTTCAATGATGTTTTGTAGTTTTCACTGTATATGTCTTATACTTCTTTTGTTATATTTAATTCCTGCCTATTTTATTCTTTTTGATGTTATTGATGCAAATGGAAGGTTTTTTTAGGGATTGTTCATCACCCTGTATATACAGAAACACAGTTAATTTCTGTAAACTGATCTTGTATCCCACAGCCTTCTGAACTCTTCATTAACTCTAACAGTTTATTTTGTGGCTTTCTTAAGATTTTCTCTATATATCATCTGCAAAGAGAGAAAGTTTTACTTCTTTCTAATCTGGATGCCTTTTATTTCTTTTTCTTATCTAATTTCACTGGCTAGAACTTCCAGTACATTGTGGAATAGAAGTGGTGAGGGGACACTCTTGACTTGTTTTTGCTATTAGTGGCAAAGTCTTCAGTCTTTCTCCAGTAAGTCTGATGTTAACGATGGGTTTTTGTAGAGCATTTATTAGGTTGAGAAAGTTCCATTCTGTCCCTACGTTTTTGAATCATTTTATTATAAAAGTGTGTCGAGGTTTTCCAAATGGCTTTGCCATGTCTAATGTTAATGTTTCATCATATAATATGATGAGTTTCAACATATTAATTTTGAGGTGGCACAAAGAGTCCATAGCAGAAATCCTGAGCAAAAAACCCAGTTAAAATGTACTGAATCTTGGCTTATGGAAACTGTGAAATAATACATCTGTGTTACTTTAAGCCACTAAGCTTGGATAATTTGTTATTTAGCAATAAAAAATTAAAAAAGCTAGCATTTAAAATACCACTCCTTTATTTTGGAAAAGATATGCAAACGATCAATATAAAGTAAATTACTAAAAGTAATGTTTAACAATTCAGGAAAGGGCATATGTCAAATGCTCCAGCAAATTACCTTTTCTTTTTTTTTTTTCATTAAACCTCGTCACTTTTGATGGGACCCCATGGACAAGGAGAGTGTAAGGGATGTTCTTGCATCTCCCCAGGAGAGTTGGCCAGGTGTGACCAGCTCTTGGGAGGCCAGCGCATCTGAGAGACCCTCATCCTGGTTCTTGGCCAGTGGAAGCCACAGTCAGCACCAGCTTGTCCACGTTCGGGGGTTCCTTCTATCAAAAGGAAATCTATTTGGAATAAGTGTATTCAGGTTAAGGAAAGCCATGGCATTGGGAAAGATTGCTTAAAATACATGGAACCAATATCTGGTTGAATTTTTTTTCTCTGTGTAGTGAGATATAACTATTTCTTGAAACCTTATAACTCAGAGAAAAGTGTTCAGGCAAATGCAGTTTGCTAAATAATTCCACTTGTCCTGTTACCAGTTTGAGCCTCAGTCGTGGTTGTTTGATATAGCAGGAAGATTGTGTCCTGACTGTATGTTATTAAACTGTTTGTTTTTTTAAAGTGATTATTTAAAAAGACAAATGGTCATCAAGACTGCTGACCTTTTATTAATCTTAAGAAAGTTCTGGGGATTATTCCTTAATGTTACAGATTTTTATGGAACAATTTTCTGTCTTTGGCTTTGATGGGATCAAAAGTAGTTGTGTTCACTTCTAGTTTGCAAGATGACAGAAAAGAAGAGTCAGAGAGGTACTATTTTTCTTGTTGGATTGACAATGAAAATGAGAATCAGATGGAGGCTTTTTTTTTGTAAATGTAAAAAATGTTCAGTCATTTGTATAAATGGTTTAAAAGCCTTGAGATTTTAGGAACGTGTATTTGCAATTATTCTCTTTTAATAATTAATTTCTAATATGTTTTAATCACTGAGAACATTGTTTTGATCATTAAGAATTTACAATGTAAAGATTATTTCAAGGTCAGATTTCAAATGTTTATCATTGTAACCTAATGCATGTAAATCTCTACTGAATTGAGCTTAAAAATAAAAAGTAAGTCATTAATTCGAGCTAGCATACTTACTGGAAATTGTCTTTTATTATTCTCTGCTATGGCTGAAGGTCATTTCTTTACTCAAACCTCAGAGTTTGATCCAGTCTTGGGAAGAAAAATCATTCTCCCTTTCTTTCCCTAAAAATACAACTCTCACAGGCAACCTCTCCCAGCATTCCTTTTCTCTTCATTGTTCTTATTTCATCTTTAATTTTTGCCGCTGCTTAAATATATATATTTTTAGGTTTATTTTTATTTTTCAGTTTTGAGGTTGGATTGTGTCACCAGGCATGAGGCACTTTGAAGTTATGTAGCTTTGCTGGCCGGTAGTGTATTTTTGAAAATTTGTTAGGGAAACTTTGACCTGAAACTGCCCACCTTGGCCATTCACAGTGATAACCACTTGCATGAGTTATCTCACCAAAAGAGGTCCCTAACATAGTGCTGCAACTGGAAACTAACTGGGAGAATTCAGGAGGGGCCACAAGGAGGGAAGCCACCAGTCCATATGTCCTACCAACCCTCCAGAATCCTTTATGCTGGAATCCATCTTTTCTGAGAGATGCCCGAGCCACCAGCAAGGACCCTGAATCAGACCAAACGTAGGCCAAGCAAGGTGACTGGCCAGAAACAACCTGGAAGCGAATCCCAATACCGTCAACCCTGAGACCGTGAGTCGTGTGGCTGGCAGCTCTCCTGGGTTTCGTTATCCTGCCTGGGTGCCCCTTCCCAGGAAAGTCTCTTGCTATGTCAGCCTGTGTGTCTCCTCAGACAATTCGTCTCCACGTGTTAGACAAGACCCACTCTCAGGCCCTGGAAGGGGGTCCCCCTTCCTGCAACACTCTGATACCGAGGCTTCACATGGTATCTTCCTTTTAATTTTTAATGGGCTCCTGATGATGTGGGCTTTTTGATACTGTGATCAGGGACCATGTCGGGTATGGATTACAGGCATGGGTTCTAGATTGGGCCCTAACCTTGACCTGTGATTGTGATTTTCAGTCTATCTGCCCTCTGATGGAGACTGAAAGAGGCTTAGGAAGCTCAGGAAATCAGTTCTGAATATTCATTGGAAGGACTGATGTTGAAGATGAAACTCCAATACTTTGGCCACCTGATTTGAAGAGTCAACTCTTTGGAAAAGACCCTCATGCTGGGAAAGATTGAGGGCAGGAGAAGGGGACAACAGAGGATGAGATGGTTGGATGGCATCCCTGACTCAATGGACATGAGTTTGAGTAAACTCCGGGAATTGGTGATAGACAGGGAGGCCTGTTGTGCTGCAGTCCATGGGGTCGCAAAGAGTCGGACATGACTGAGCGGCTGAACTGAACTTGACCTGGGTTTGTGTCCTAGTACACCACCACTCGCTAGTTTTGTGACCACGGAAAGTTTATATCTATTTGTGCCTCCTCCTCCTCATTTGTAAATGTGGATAAGCACTGATGCCTGAGAGCTGCTGTCAGGATGAAACATACCTCTGTGTGCAGTCAGGCTTGGCTGCTGTACAGCAGAGTCAGTTTAAACTCCTGCTGCAGAGAAAATGAGATGCCTTCCTTTTGGCCGTGTGACCTGATCCTTCTCTGTTGCCCGCTTCTCCTCCTGCCCCCAGTCCCTCCCAGCATTATTAGTAGGTTTTCATCACTCTAGCACTCCAGCACCAAAGAAGTTGAAAGAGAACCTCCATGGAAGTTTGGACACATTGCATGAAGGTTTAGTCATACATAATAGCATGGATTTGGAGAAGGCGATGGCAACCCACTCCAGTACTCTTGCCTGGAAAATCCCATGGACAGAGGAGCAGTCCATGGGGTGGCTAGGAGTCGGACACCACTGAGTGATTTCACTTTCACTTTCACGCATTAGAGAAGGAAACGGCAACCCACTCCAGTGTTCTTGCCTGGAGAATCCCAGGGACAGGGGAGCCTGGTGGGGTGCCGTCTATAGGGTCGCACAGAGTCGGACACGACTGAAGTGATTTAGCGGCAGCAGCAGCAGCAGCAGCAGCAGCAATAGCATGGATTTGGGATTTAACCGAAAGGAACCTAATGCTGGAAACAGGCAGAAAATGACAATGAAAAGCAAATGGGAAATTTAAACTAACTATATTGATTAGGCTAAGAAGACACTGGCACATCTTAACTTTGATGATGTCAGGTGTGGGGCAGCTGATAGACATTTCATGAGCTGCCAAAAAACGTTGGTTACTCTGAGGTTCAGAAAAATCTCTCTGTAGGTTTTGGTTAAATGTGTTTTAAGATGCTGTTTGGTATAACCTAAGACTGTTCCCAAGACCTTACCCTTCCTTTCAATGTTCCCATGTTGTAAGTTACCCCTTGGCTGTTCATTTACAGAACAGATACATGTCAGTCCTCAGGGAGTTGTAAAGTCAGGCATCTTTGTGAAGAAAAATAATAAACACCATGGGCGAATAGTGTTGCAGTGCTGGAAGCTGTAACTCCCTCATTGGCTAGTCACATTTGATGATTTGCATAGATTTTATGATCTTGGGTTAAGTGCCTTCTGGACTGTGTCTCATTGCTTATTGAAAAAGTAATGGATATTAAGTTTAACAACAGTAGTTTTTCAGATCATAAGGACATTGAGTGAAAAGTTGTTGTCTTTTATTTATTAAGTGCTATAGCTACATTTTTTCCCCATCAGAAGCTAACTGCAGATGATTTCTAAGATATTTATTTTGACTTACTTTATCATTTTGATCTGAAATGAATGTCCAAGGGTTTATGATTGAGGGGAAGCCCCTTTAAATTATATTAAAAGATAAAGGTTAGGAATAGAATTTACTTCCCAGTATTTGTTTTGTTATAGATAGATCATAAATAAATGATCACAAATTTACTTCCCAGGTGTCTCAGTGGTAAAGAATCCACCTGGCAATGCAGGAGACGTGGGTTTGATCCCTGGGTCAGGAAGATCCGCTGGAGAAGGAAATGGCAATCCACTCCAGTATCCTTGCCTGCGAAATCCTTTGGACAGAGGAGCCTGGTCTACAGTCCACAGGGTTGCAGAGTCAGACACAACTTGGTGACTAAACAACAAAAAGATATTTATTTTAGTGGTACGGTTTAACTCATGGTATTTGTACATTAGTGATTTTATGGGTCAAGTTAAAAGAGTAATACCTTAAACTGCATCATTCTACAGAGTTTTGAAAAAAAATTTTATTTATTTATTTATTTGGCTGTGCCGGGTCTTAGTTGCAGCTTGTGGGATCTAGTTCCCTGACCAGGGATCGGCTCCCAGCTCCCTCCATTAGGAGTGCAGAATCTTAGCCACTGGACCACCAGGGAAGTACCCGCTACAGAGTTTTAACAGTTGGTTCTGCTAATGTTTCTGGCATATCCTCTGTCATGGTCTGCACTGTGTTCCCACAAAGTCATATGTTGAAGCTCTACCCTTTGATGTGACCTCCTTTGCAGATAGGACCTTGAGTGAATAATTAAGGTGAAATGAGTGTGATAGCTATTTTGTATGTCAGCTTGACTGGGTGAAGGCATATGTGGTAAAACATTCTTTCTGGATGCATGTGAGAGTGTTTTAGAGGAGACTAGCATCTGAATTGGTGAACTCTGTAAAGCGGATACCCTCTGCAGTATGGGTGCACATTATCCAATTCACTGAGGGCCTAAATAGAATTAAAGGATGGAGGAAGGGTGAATTCACTTTCTGTTCATCTTCTCCTGACCTTGGACACTGGCACTCTTGGTTCTCTGACTCAGATCACCAGCTCCTTGATTCTCAGACTTTTGAACTCAACAGAATTATACCACTGGCTTTCCTGGTTCTCCTGCTTGTAGATAAGGTTGTGGGAATTTCTGGCCTCTGTAACCATGAGCCAATTCCTGTAATCTCTCCCCTATTAACCTATTAGCTCTGTTTCTCTGGAGAGCTCCACTAATACAACAGAGTCAGAAGGATGGGTCCTCCAATTGGACTGGTTTCCTAAAAAGAGGTATAGACACCGGGGGTGGGGGTGTGTGCACATGGGGAGGCCACGTGAGACGCAGGGAGGAGGCAGCTGTCGTAAGCCAAGGCGAAAGGCCATAGGGAAAGCCAGACCTACTGGCACCGCAGTCTTGCAGGTCCAGCCTTCAGAACTGTGAGGTGAGAAATGTCTGTTGTTTAAGCCATCTGGTGTGGGATTCTGTTATGGCAGACCTAGCAGGCTAATAGATCCTCTCTTTAAAGAAATAAGTGTTGGACCAGGACTCAGGAAATGCCCCGACAGATCAAAGCCACAATTCAAGTACCTAATCCCCTATCCTACTGGAAACATCTTTTCAATAATTTGCATTTGAATAATTAAAAAAAAAAAACACCTGGAAAATACAATTACCAAAGTGACTATATGCAAAAGATGAGAAGTTTAAGAAGCTTTTCTTCCCTTGGTGGTTAAATGAACCCTAGTTCTATTTGCTCTGTAGGCTCTTCTGGGGCTCTTTCACTTATACAATGAGTTCT
>SJYW01056855.1:89678-100742 GCA_006410735.1 Raphicerus campestris | reverse complement strand
GGAGTGACCCCTCTTTTCCATTTCGTCTTCCCCTGCCTTCTTTCTTGTTGTCTTTCTCTGCCTCCAAAGCAAAACATTATATGCACTGAAATGTTTCTGAGAATTAGGATGAGGGGAATGTTAGCTTCTCAGGGAAAGTTTAAAGTCAAAATAATGTTTTTCTTTAGGAGTTGCTCAAGCTTTGTAATTCCATATGTAATCAGTAGTTTTTCTGCTCTCCAACTTGCTAAAATCTGGTGTCAATCTGGTTAGTCACTTTGGAGCATGGATTCGTGTCTGACTCAGCAGAGGAGGCATTTAGTCAAACGCACATTGCAAAGGACCTCAAGGCTTTGCACGTTTGAAGGACAATTCTTCAACTCGCCACTAGGCGGCAGAGGTACTCCACTGAAGTTCACCATGGCTTTTGCTGAACTAGGTTTTGGCCCTTCTCTCTTTTCTGTCCTGGATGGTGAGCACTTTTCTGGATGCAGAAGAGAGAGCAGCTCATGAGGGCTTGTACTGAAGCATTTTATGTAGGAATTAAAGTCCACGCTGATACACATTCTGGCACTCATTGGCCCACATGAAATATCTAAAGGCTTTTGTATTTTTAACTCTCTGAGACTAGTGAAAAGTGAAAAAGTGAGAGTGTTAGTCACTCAGTCGTGTCCGACTCTTTGCGACCCCGTGGACTGCAGCCCGCTAGGCTCCTCTGTCCATGGGATTCTCCAGGCAAGAATATGGCAGTGCCCTCCTCTAGGGGATCTTCCTGACCCAGGGATCGAACCCAGGTCTCCTGGATTGCATGCTGATTGTTTACCATCTGAGCCACCAGGTATTGACATGTAATTTTTTTTTTTTTCCCTAAGGGTTATCTTGATTTCCCATTCCCTTAATTCTAACCCCCAGTCTGTCTTCCCCTTTCTTTGTGGGATTGTAACAGCAGGCTATTACTTCAGAACAGAGGGTTGGAAACCCACAGTTCTGGGTTCAAGTCCAGACTATTCCATTTGGGTGAGCCATTTACCCCACCCACCCCTCAGATTCCTAGAGGGTGTGACTGGAGAGATCTAACTGATGCCCCCGCCCAGTGGCTTCTATGGTTCTCTCACAGCTCTGTTCACTGTTAGCTGTGAAGAGGCAGTNTGAAGCATTTTATGTAGGAATTAAAGTCCACGCTGATACACATTCTGGCACTCATTGGCCCACATGAAATATCTAAAGGCTTTTGTATTTTTAACTCTCTGAGACTAGTGAAAAGTGAAAAAGTGAGAGTGTTAGTCACTCAGTCGTGTCCGACTCTTTGCGACCCCGTGGACTGCAGCCCGCTAGGCTCCTCTGTCCATGGGATTCTCCAGGCAAGAATATGGCAGTGCCCTCCTCTAGGGGATCTTCCTGACCCAGGGATCGAACCCAGGTCTCCTGGATTGCATGCTGATTGTTTACCATCTGAGCCACCAGGTATTGACATGTAATTTTTTTTTTTTTCCTTAAGGGTTATCTTGATTTCCCATTCCCTTAATTCTAACCCCCAGTCTGTCTTCCCCTTTCTTTGTGGGATTGTAACAGCAGGCTATTACTTCAGAACAGAGGGTTGGAAACCCACAGTTCTGGGTTCAAGTCCAGACTATTCCATTTGGGTGAGCCATTTACCCCACCCACCCCTCAGATTCCTAGAGGGTGTGACTGGAGAGATCTAACTGATGCCCCCGCCCAGTGGCTTCTATGGTTCTCTCACAGCTCTGTTCACTGTTAGCTGTGAAGAGGCAGTGCAGACATTTAGATCTCTGGCCAGTGCATGGAGTCCTGGACGACGCTAGATTATACTTTAGTGATGGCCTCTTTGCTTGTTCTCACTCTCACCCTTTGGATGGGCCACACTGGTGGTTCTCAGTTCTGGGGGACAAGGCGGGTGAGGTTGCCTCCTCAGGGCACAGTTGTCAACGTTCATGGTAATCTACTGTGAGCAGATGAGCTACATTTTTATTATATGATTTTCTTCCATGCTGGGACTGCAACCCTGTCCTGACCCGCAGGAACCAGACTTCTTTATCACCCATTATAGTTGTTGTTCAGTTGCTCATTTGTTCCGACTCTTTGTGACCCCACGGACCTCCAAGCATGCCAGACTTCACTGTCCTTCACTATTTCCTGGAGTCTGCTCAAACACATGTCCATCGAGTTGGTGATGCCATCCAATCATCTCATCCGCCATTGGCCCCTTCTTCTCCTGCGTTCCATCTTTCCCAGCATCAGGGTCTTTTCCAGTGAGTTGACTCTTCGCATCAGGTGGCCAAGTATTGGAGCTTCAGCTTCAGCATCAGTCTTTCCAGTGGATATTCAGGGTTCAATACTATCACCAACAGACCCTCCTTTAATACCTGATAGTATGTTTGGCCAAGGTTGATGGACTGGAAAGCAGGATCCAGGATCCATCTACGGAGGAAGATGGAGGAGGTGGTAAGGGCAGGAATGATGAGTCCAGTGAGTGAGCGTGAGGACCATGTGGGCAAACACCATGGCATGCTCGTGTGTTGCCCGTGGTAGTATCATCTGGGCAGTACCGGCTGTACTGAAAGCGTCAAAGGTGGGCAGGCAGTATGTAAAATGGAGCCTAACTATGGAGAATTCTGTGTGATACCATCAGAGCATGGACTGTTACGCTACAGTGAAAGCTGGTCTTAGGCTATATGCATCAACATGAATAAATCCTAATTCTTTTAACCTGAAGCCCCCAAAACCCTCTATATAGTCCTGGCAGGAAGGATTTAGTACAGGAAATCAAGTCCTATGAAATTGCTGGAAGGGAAGGGAGGGGGGCGAAATCCGGAGGTGGGGGTGCTCCTCGGAAGCCAGGATACAGCAGGAAGCCACTATGGACACCGTTGCTGCCTAAGGAAGAGTGACGCCTGCCTTGGTCCCCGCTGCCCACCTGTCAATGGTCACAGAACAGGAGCCTGTTGGCAAGGGATTCTGGGAGTTGTGGTCCTCAGGCTTCTACTTCTTGTGACAGAGATGAGAGCAAAGGGGATGGGATGGTGCTGAGTGTCCTGAGACAAGAGTAACACTAAGGTGAGTGACAAAGCATCTCCCAAGAGATTACTTACAACATGGTCCATTTTTATTTTGGCCGCACCGCACGCTTGTGACACCTTAGTTCTCAGACCAGGGATTGACCTGGGCCCTTGGCCGTNTTTATCAGATGTGTATAAGAGACAGCTATTATCTGTGCTTTGGAGGTTATTATATCTGTTGCATCTGCGTGGTGAAGATCCTATAAACTGGCGTGCTACTTGGATCTCTTAACAATTCAACATTCAGTGACATCACCTCGGTAGCTTGAAATGGGCCACTATTTATATGAAAGAAATTGGCAGGGCTTGATGGTTTTGGTTGATCAGACCAACATAACAGAGGGGTGGGCAAAATGTTAGTAATGATAAACAGATTAAGCTTAAAAGTTTGTCATGTCTGTGACATTGTGAATCACACAGAAATTGAGGGAACAGTCTTCCAGTACTTGAAAGCTATCTGACTCAACAAAGAAATTGCTTTCACGACTGATGAAAAAGTGATTTTCTACTATGTGTCTCTGTCGGTTTGTTTTCTTTTTACTTATCAATGTAAAAAAAAAAAAAATCAACCCACCTTCATCCTGAAACTATGTTTTTTCATCAGTTGCAATCATACATTGATGGCAATTATGAAGGTTTGGCAAAAATCAACAAAAACATTCGTTGAGAATCATTTGACTGTATAGATTTATGATAAGGGATATTATATATATTTTATTATAATTTGTAAATTGTGTGCTATAATTCTTTGTAGCAAAAGACTTACAACAAACTAGGAGGGATGCAGGCATACATTTAACTTTTGGAGAACTGATTGTTAAACATTTGCGACTTCACTACTGTGTCCATATGATGAAGCAAGGTGAAAGGGGAAGTCGCTCAGTCGTGTCTGATTCTTTGCGACCTTATGGACTGTATACAGTCCAGGAGTTCTCCGGGCCAGAATACTGGAGTAGGTAGCTGTTCTCTTTTCCCGGGGATCTTCCCAACCCAGGGACTGAACCCAGGTCTCCCACACTGCAGGCAGATTTTTTTTTTTTACCAGCTGAGCCACCAGGGAAGCCCCGTGATGAAGCAAAGGGATGGTTAACAACATTCCAGGTAGCTGTTACCTTTGAGGGAAGATTCCACATGGATGTCCACCCACATCTCCTTCTCTTTTGTCTTTTTCCCCTCACCTGCCATCTACCCAGTCATCCAAGTTCAAAGTTGGGGACTCACCGAGGGATCCTCTGCCCGCCTTCACATCTCATGCCAGGTGTTGACTTTCCCTTCACAACACATCATAGTATTTATGGCTCCACGTGAAAGGAAACGTTCCAGCTTGGAACCCAGCAGAGAAATGCCTCTCCCCAATGATCCCTGTCCTGGAACACGCAGGCCACTGCCTGCCGTGGAGCGTATGGCTGTCAGAGAGAGGACGGGATGGAGAGGGAGCCAGAGCTCTGGGCTTTGTTTGCTCAGGTTTTTAGCAAAGTGGCTGTGAAAGTGAGTGACAGGAGGCTGCAGCCTTCTCAAACTTGTGTTGCCCCAACACTAGAACATTCCTTAAGGGGAGAATGCCAACTGGTTGTTCAACAGTCCGTCTCACAGGAGTTGTTTATTCATCTCATCTTCACCCCATCTCATCCAGCCTCAGCAATCAGAGAAGGTGGGTGGGCATGTGTGGGTTATTAGTCACTCAGTCGTGTCCCACTCTCTGCGACCCCATGGACTGCAGCCCTCCAGGCTTCTCTGTCCATGGAATTCTCCAGGTCAAGAATACTGGAGTGGTTGGCCATTCCCTTCTCCAGGGGATCTTCCCCAGCCAGGGACAGAACCCAGGTCTCTTGCTTTGTGGGAAGACTCTTTACAGTCTGTGGAAAGGAAAGTAGCTCAGTCGTGTCTGACTCTTTGTGGCCTCATGGGCTAATACAGTCCATGGAGTTCTCCAGGCCAGAATACCGGAGTGGGTAGCCTTTCCCCTCTACAGGGAATCTTCCCAACCCAGGGATCAAACCTAGATCTCCCACATGGCAGGTGGACTCTTGACCAGCTGAGCCGCCAGGGAAGCCCAAGGTGGCTGTGGACAGTTGTCAGTCTAAGGGAAGCAGACACAGGTGAGGAGGATCTACAATTAATAGAGAAAGAAGACTAGGGGCAATGCGGAAGGAGAGACCAAAGCTTAGGTCCCTGGGATGCAGGGTACAGAGAAGAGCAAGTGCAGGGTCCCTGGGACTGGATCCAGAGCAGATGACCAGGGCGGCCCTCCTGGGGGAGCTGGTAGGAACTGGCACAAGGGTGGGGCTGAACCATCGCGGCCAGTAGGTTGCCCTGACCCAGGGAAGTCAGCGGCTCCCCCTGCTGTGTCCAGGGATAGGACACAGGTGCCTGGAGCTTGGACACTGCCCCACGACCCAGGGGCTTCCCCCTGAAGTTCTGGGAGAGCGGAGGAAGGGCAAAGGGCAGAGCATGGAGAGAAGGTGAGACGCGGTCCCTGGGTCTCAGTGAGAGTCGGATGCGGCTTCTCCGAGGCTGCCTCATCACCTGTGCCCAAAACATGTGCCCTCTCTGCTCACGTGTGCTTTTCTGTGAACAAAGAAAGCTCCCACCTGTCCCTCCCCACCACGTCTTTTCAGATTCTGTCCTTCTTGAGCTTGGCTCCTTTCCTCTCTTCAAAGAAGAGGAGGCAGCTCCTTGTTGCTCTGGGTCTCACCCCTTGTTGATATCAGTTTCCTGATAAACATGAGTTTCCGATGTGGATGTCACCAATGCCTAAGTCACCTCTTAATGGGCTTCCCTGGTGACTCAGATGCTAAAGAATCTTCCTGTAAGGCAGGACACCAGGGTTCAATCCCTGTGCCGGAGAAGGCACAGATCCCCTGAAGACGGGAATGGCAACCCACTCGAGTATTCTTGCTTGAGAAATCCCATAGGCAGAGGAGTCCATGGGGTCCCAAAGAGTCAGACATGACTGAGCGACTATTGCAACACAACACGAGAGAACCAATATACATAGCATTTAGCTTTCTGTTTACAAGGAGGGTTTAATAGTTCTTCTGTTTTCACTGAGTCCTGTATTTAAAAGCCTCTGGTCAGCATTCAGCATTAAGACCTGGCCCGGGTGGACCCAACTTTAGTAATGTGGTCAGGGTTCTGCAGCCTGAACTTGGCACCGCCCGGAAAAAGAATGAGGCTCAGCTTCCTTTGAGTGTGTTCCAGCATGTATAAAGACAGATTGCAAATAAATAAAAGTGTTTGTAGCTTGGAATTTGGAATGTAAAGACACTACCCAGTCAAGGCAACCACAATATCCAGGGATAGAAAAGGGCTTTGACTCCACTTAATGAGAAGATGCCAAATAAAGACGTGGCTTCCTACTTCCTCCTGC
Source organism: Raphicerus campestris (assembly GCA_006410735.1). NCBI lineage: Eukaryota > Metazoa > Chordata > Mammalia > Artiodactyla > Bovidae > Raphicerus > Raphicerus campestris. The sequence continues at coordinate 94,316 of SJYW01056855.1, read as the reverse complement.
AAAACAAGTAGCCAAACGGTCCTGCTCCCCAGAGGAGACAGGCTCCAAGTTCACTGTGGCCTGTCTGGAGGGCTGACTGTGCCTGGGGTCAGACCTGCATGAAGACCCTGTTCCAGTCACTTCCTTTTGCTGCAGCGCCTGCTGGTGCTTTGAACTGGGGATACTCCCAAAGCCAGCTACAAGGAAACTCTGCTTAGCAAAAGCCTCTGACCAGCTTGCTTTGCCTGGGTTTCCCTGGTGGCTCTTCCCAGAACCTACTTGCCAGTGCAGGAGATATAAGAGATGTGGGTTTGATCCCTGGGTTGGGAAGATACTCTGAAGGAGGGCATGGCAACCCACTCCAGTATTCTTGCCTGGAGAATCCCATGAACAGAGGAGCCTGGCGGCGTACAGAGTCAAAAAGAACTGGGGACACAGCTGAAGCTACATAGCAGCAGCAGCAGCCTGCTTCCCCCAGCACACAAGGAGGCTGCAGCCCTTCTCACATCTGCATTGCCCCAACACTAGAACATTCCTTAAGGGGAGAATGTCAATCGGTTATTCAACAGTCTGCCGTCTCACAGCAATCGTTCATTCATCGTATCTTCACCCCATCTCATCTAGCCTCAGCAATCAGAGGTGGGTGGGCATATGTGGGTATTAGTCGCTCAGTCATGCCTGACTCTCTGCGACCCCATGGACTGCAGACCACCAGGCTCCTCTGTCCATGGAATTCTTCAGGTCAAGAATACTGGAGTGAGTTGCCATGCCCTCCTCCAGGGGATCTTCCCCACCCAGGGATAGAACCTGGGTTTCTTGCTTTGTGGGAAGATTCTTTACTGTCTGAGCCATCAGGAAATATACCCTGTTAAACAGCTGCTGGGAATTCTAAGGATTCCAGGAATTCTTAGGAGCAGGAGGCCATCTATGCTTTCATGCGTGCTGTCTTCTGTGTTGACCTGCTTAATGTTGTAAAGGACAGAAGGCCTTATCCCCCCGGCAGGGCCGCACAGGGTGGGCAGTGAAGGCGGTGGAGAAATGAGGACTTGGGAGTGGGGGGTGGGGAAGCCCTTCATGCCGGCCCCTTACCTGGAGGCCAGCTGTGTTTCTATTTCTTGTTGTAGAGCCGATGCTCAGGCTCGAGCAGTCCTAGTCCTGGAAGAGAGACACAACGGGCTGATTCTATAGAATGTTGATCACTTTCGAGCTTTGTGACTAATCATAAAGCAAGCTGGAACATCCTCTTCAGAAACAGAAGCATCCCTGTTAGATCAAAAGGAATCACTCTGCTGCCGTTTGTAATCTGGCCGCTGGGTGGACAGCTGCTGGGTGGTGGCTGAGCGCCTGGTGGTCCTCTGGCAGTTCCCCGAAATTCTCTGCACTGTTGGCCCAGCTGGTGTCTGTTCAGAGAGCTACTGAGACGCTCCCATAGACAGGAAAGCTTCCTGTTTTTGGAGAAACCGCAGTGTTTTAAGCACATGTGAGAGAGAGGCCTTATGATGACTGATCAGAACAAAATCAATGGTTCTCTTTCTGCATTATAAATGATGAGGTTGATAGTCTACAGCTTTTAGCAAGAGAGCTGGTATGACTTTGGGGATGGGGGTGGGGGGATGGGTGGGGGCAGAACTCCACAAAGGCGGGTGAGCACAGGATATTTTCCCAGTTGGGGAAAGAAAGAGTGGGAACCTTAGTGATCTGGTTTGGTTCAGTTCAGTCACTCAGTCGTGTCTGACTCTTCGGGACCCCATGGACTGCAGCACAGCCAGGCTTCCTTGCCCATCACCAACTGCCAGAGTTTATTCAAACTCATGTCCATCATGTTGTTAAAATCTGAGCCAGGGAACTCTTAGCCTTTATAATAGAGGAACATATTATCCAAGGAAGCTAGAATTTTGGGTTAGCTTGTATGCAGTCATTTGAGGCCACCTGGCCTAACCTTTCTGTCCTCAGGGAGGACCTGACTTGAAGCTTGAAGAATCTCATGTTCCTCTAAAGTTCCACACAGCCAAAAAAAAAAAAAAGAAAAAAAAAGTGGAAAGACACCTTTGTAGGAAAATTTCAGTGCTAGGAGGGCCCACCACCTCATGAGATGGTTCCAGTTTTTGAATAGTCTGCTTTGTTGGAAAGGCCTCCCTCGCACTTGGCTGAAATCGGCTCCCTATCAATTGCGCCTCTTAGCGTCACTGTTGTCCTTTGGAACTCTGAAACAATCCAGGTCTCTGAGGTCCTTTCTGTGTTTACAGATGACACTGGTGCTTCCGTTGTCTTATCGTCTGACTGTTCGCTGCTTCCTACGGTGAAGGAAGAACACGGTCGCCTCCTGCAGAAGTCACTCAGCCCCACTGTGGGCCCCACACAGTGCTCACACCTGGAGACCCGCCCCTCCTTTGTTTATGACATTGTGCTCCTATTAATTCATCCACCCTGAGGCCTCATTGTCGTTCTGGCAACTGTGTCCCACTGTCGGCTCGTGTTTGCCTTAAAGGTTGAAGAATAATCAGCCTGCCATTCCATTTCCATTCCCTCAGTCGTGTCCGACTCTTTGTAACCCCATGGACTATATAGTCCTTGGAATTCTCCAGGCCAGAATACTGGAGTGGGTAGCTGTTCCCTTCTCCAGGGGATCTTCCCAACCCAAGGATCAAACCCAGATCTCCCGCATTGCAAGCAGATTCTTCACCAGCTGAGCCACCAGGGATGCCCATGTACCCGGAGAGTTTGGAAAAGAAGATGAAGTGAACATTTTTACCTAGTCACTATTAATTTGTTTTGCTTTTATTTTGGCCTGTGAATATGTCATTTGATATGAGAATCTTCAGCCAGTGGACATATTATGCTGATATGCAACTTTGCATATTTTTGCATACTCAGTGTGATAGGATCACACTATAATTCATGTTCTCCTTTGGGAATGGTGGCTGGAGCTTTGTTAGATTTCCCCCTCCTCCTGTTTTATTGGGAAATCATTGGCAAACATTGCTGTAAAAGTTTAAAGTGTACAGTATGATGGTTTGATTTATGTGAATTGTGAAATGATTACCACCATAGGTTTAGTTAACATCTGTCATCTTATATAGATACAACAAAGAGAAAAGAAAAAAACAAATTTTAAATTTATCAATGTTATAAGAGATGAAGACTTAATCCACCTCTCCTTCCTCATTCTCTCCCCCAAATTACCCTATTTTTAATTATGTCAATAATTAGTGTTTACAAGATAATAATAATGTAACTGTTATTCACTGCAGGCAGAACCTATTAGAATACTGTAATTACATCCTTTGTTTTCTCTTTTTTTAAAAAATTGAAGTATAATTGACCTACAACACTGTACTAGTTCCAAGTGCATATGACAGTGATTCAATATTTCTATACATTTGCTAAATGATACCCTCTATTGGGAGATGTTTGAAAAGCATTGTTCTTCTAGGCCACAGCACATGCGAGCTGAGTAAGCTGAGTAAGGTGAGATTCCCAATAAGAAGCTGACACCACTCATTTAGAAGTTTGAGGGTATTAGCAGATGATGTTTGCAGAGCCATGAGTACCTCTTATGACACTCTGTAGGAAATGGCAACCCACTTCAGGATTCTTGCCTGGGAAATCCCAAGGACAGAGGAGCCTGGTGGGCTACAGTCCATGGGGCCACAAAGAGTTGGATACTGAGCAACTAACACACTTTTCATGGCTTATATTAATTAAACACTTGGGTATTTACACATCTAATTAATAAACTTGATAACTTTTCCCCGTGTGTATGTCTTGCCTCCCCAGATACATTGTCTGATCATTTGTGTCCCCTACAGACCTAAGGATGCAGTTTCGTCCATCAAATGGCCGATAGAAACAGATGTAGGATTAAATCCTGGAGATCTGAGAGGAGTCAGTTTCTCCCTCAGGAGAAAGAGCAAAGGAAACACACTTCTAGGAAGTTCCTATTCTGTGCCAGGCACGGTGCTGGGAACTTTATACTTATTATTTCCTCTGAGCCTCTGTAACACTCTCAAGCAAATTGCTATCCTCATTTTGCAGACTAGGAGATGAAATCTCAGAGAAGGTAAGCACCTCTCAGACTTCATGCAAAGAAGAAGTGAGCAGGTTGGATTTGAACTTGGATCTCTCTGCCCGCAGGTGCAGCAGTGCTCAGGAGTCTGTCCACTTTGTGTGGAGGTGCAGCGGGGCTGAAGGGAAAGGCGTGCTTGTGGTTGTAGCTGCCACGTGACCGCCCTTGAGGGACCAGCCAGGGCCATCTTACTGCTCAAGGAAGATAGGAAACAGGTCAGAGATGAAGGGACAAACGGACATGAGAAAGGAAGGCGCAACTGTGAAACAGGAGAGAGAGAGTGGAAAACTGTGGATTAGTCACATTCTCTGCAAGAAGCACCCCACACCCGCTCAGCAGTGCAACGTGTTCGTTAATGGATTAGCTTGTAAACCCCTAAGAAGGCATAGGGCTAGCCTTGTCTACGTTAGTCATTTTCTCCCTCAAAGAAGAAGGAGTATTTAGTTTCTGAAGATGAGGACTTTCAATGATGTTGGGGAGCTCTGAAAAGCTGGATCCTCAGTCATCAGATTGTATATTTGGAGACTTTATTAGTCAGGTTAGCACCAAGCTGTACTGTAGCAATAAATAAACCTTAGAACTCCATGGCTTAC
>SJYW01056855.1:63232-78612 GCA_006410735.1 Raphicerus campestris | reverse complement strand
TACTTGGTAATACTTCTTACCAAGTACTCATCAAAAATGTAAAATTATTAAGTTATTACCAACAAACTTTTTCAACATGTAACATAAAGAGGAGAAAGCATACAAGTCCTGATCTAAACTTGAAATGAATGAGAAAAAAAAAAAGTTTTTTTTTTTTAATTAAAAAAAGTCTGGTGTCACGTTCCTTCTACCCTAGTGGTCCAGTGGCTAAGATCCCACATGCTACAACTAAGACCGAGCATAGCCAAATATTTTAAAAGCTTTTAGAATATAGTAGAAGAATATGAGTGGATTATAGGAAGCCAGCAAAGTACATTTCGGAATAATTCTTTATAGAAAACAATTCAATGTAAAGCAAAAAGCAAAACCATCACCAGAAGGAAAGAAGGCACCTTTAACATTCCTGCAGAGAGGCACCGCATGGTGACAGATGTCATTTCTGGCTCCACCAGTCTCCCCATCCTCTACTCCACACCAGGAAACAGAAGGGGTAACCCACAGCTGTCGGAGTCCAGTCACTGTCCCCTGGGCTGAACAGGATGGCAAATGGAAGCTCTATTATGATACAAACAATTACAAGATGCACACATACAGACAGGACATTTTCAATTCTCATCCTTATCAGAGTAATTTTAAAAGGTATTTTTTGGAGTCCAAAGCCACAAATCTAATACATCACAACTTAATCATGCATAATCAAACAGCTCAGNGGAGGGGAGGCACGGCGGGCCCCACTGGAGGCTGCGACGAGAGCCCAAGCTGTGAGTGCCTGAACGCAGGTGTCGCTGGGCTGCTGGGCTGTCCCAGTACGCACCTGCACGTGCTGTCATGAATGGAGGCGCGAGAGAAAGCCTGTGTGAAAGTAAATTCTAAATCTGCTGATTTGATTGATCACTGTAACTCTGTTAGTAATTTCTTTGGGTATTTTTCATTCGGAAGCATGAGGCCCTTTCTTCTGACGTAGCAGTGTTGGCAAGTTATTCATTTATCTCATAAAATTATCCTGACTAAAGACCAGTGTGTGTGTATGAGAATGTGTGTGTGCACTAAGCATCTGCAACACCCATGGGGTCAGATGCTTCTGACTCAAGCCTCATTGCAGCGCTTCCTGGGCGGGCTCAGCCTAACATGATGCTGGGATTCAAAGCTAGGTGGAAGATGCCTGTTGAGAAGGAGACTGTGGCAGGTGAGCTGTTCCGGAGGCCTGACTGTACAAATGACTGAGGAAAAAGGGTTTCACCTGTGACAGGCAGGAAATGCAGTGTCTCCCTACCCTGATTTTTCTACAGGCAGGTACCATGCAAAGCTGGATGAATCACAAGCTGGAATCAAGACTGCCAGGAGGAATATCAACAACCTCAGGTGTGCAGATGATACCACTCTAATGGCAGAAAGCAAAGAGGAACTACAGAGCCTCTTGATGAGGGTGAAAGAGGAGAGTGAAAATGCTGGCTTAAAACTCAACATTCAGAAAACTACGATCATGGATCATCTGGTCGCATCACTTCATGGCAAATAGATGGGGAAAGAAATGGAAACAGTGTCAGATTTTGTCTTCTTGGACTCCAAAATCACTGTGGATGGTGACTGAAGCCATGAAATTAAAAAACACTTGCTCCTCGGAAGGAAAGCTATGACAAACCTAGACAGCATATTAAAAAGCAGAGACATTACTTTGCTGACAAAGATCCATACAGTCAAACTATGATTTTTCTAGTAGTCATGTACAGATGTGACCATAAAGAAGAATGGCTGCCGAAGGATTGATGCTTTTAAACTGTGGTGCTGGAGTAAACTTTTGAGAGTCAATTGGACAACAAGGAGATCAAACCAATCATTCCTAAAGGAAATCAACTCTGAATATTCATTGGAAGAACTGATACTGAAGCTGAAGCTCTACTACTTTGGCCACCTGATGAGAAGAGCTGACTGCTTGGTCAGAACTCTGATGATGGGCAAGATTGAAGGCAAAAGGATAGGAGGGTGACAGAGGATGAGATGGTTGGAGGGCATCACCAACTCAATGGACATGAGTTTGAGCAAACTCTGGGAGATAGTGAAGGACAGGGAAGCCTGCCATGCTGCAGTCCATGGGGCTGCAAAGAGTCAGATGTGACTTACTGAACCATGACAACCGGGCAAGGGATCTGCAGGTCTGNGGACATGAGTTTGAGCAAACTCTGGGAGATAGTGAAGGACAGGGAAGCCTGCCATGCTGCAGTCCATGGGGCTGCAAAGAGTCAGATGTGACTTACTGAACCATGACAACCGGGCAAGGGATCTGCAGGTCTGTAAAGAAGTCACAGTCTGTTGGGACAGAGAAGCAAGGCTACGAAACAGGCCACAGAGGGTCAGCCAGCTCCAGGGATGCCCTGCTGTGGGCTGGAGGGGTTTGGGAAGGCTGTATGAAGTGGCACTCTGGTGATCTGGGGAGGAAATGAGGAAGGATAAAAAGATATCAAGCGGCAATGGTTAAAAGATATTTTTAAATTAAAAATTTTGGCCAGATTTACTCAACTTTTTAGTCTAAAGGGTTGAGATTTTCTTCCCAAAGAAAGCCATTCTGCCTTCATGGCAAGTGGCAAATGATAAGACCCAGGTTGGTCTCATAATCTGTCTTTTTTTCCAGACTCCCTCCCCATCACATCGCTATGTATTTTCCTGAAATGTACATAATGTAGAACGGAAGCTTATTTTCACTTACTGCATTTATAGAATAATTCAGTGTTTCTTAGTCTTTGCTTTTGAAATAAATGGCTTATCCTGTGTTTCTTATTCAAAAAACCCCTAAATAGGTTAATCTCTAAGTTGAGATGCTTTTACTTATACGGGTCTTACGAAATCGGGTAATTGGACTGCCATTGGCTCACCCTGGAAGAAACCTACCAACCTTTCTTAAGATAGCTCACAAACCTCTCTAGTGCTCCAAGGATAGAGTACTGAACTATTTTCCTTCTCTTGTAAGAAAAGAAATGTATAATAGAGTGAGTTGTAATGTGCCATTTTATATTTGTAATACATTATGATATAATTGAAGATGACAAAGAGCTTAGAATTTCCACATATAGACATTTCTTAGTGATGGGAGGTATTCAAAGATTAAACACATACATGGACACACACATACCTTTGCATTCTTAGCATGGAAAAGTTTCTGTGTACAAACCATTGATAGTATTATAGAGACCTGAACTCAGAATGTTAGTCTTATATTTTCTTTTGGTTAGTTTGTGAACCTAACGCTTGAGCCGATTAACATAAAGCATGCGATGAAATTAATTTCTAAGCTTATCAGAACAAAATTTAAATAAACTCACTCTTAAAACACTGTTTCTATACTGTTCAGTCCTCTGGGTTGGGAGAAGGAATATGGGGAAATTGTTTAAAAAAATTAAAGAAAAAAACCAGCTTGTTTGCAAGGATTGCATATTTGGAATTGCTAACAGAACAATCTTTTATTCCTAGAGCTTTTTGAAAATCATTGTCTTACCAGGAGAAAGCAAATAATTTGGCTCTCCTTTGATAGACATATTGTGTTGAATCTGGGACATTGTTTTGTCTGTCATAAACAGAAGACAGCAGAAGGAAGACATTTTCTGATGAGACACATTTACAAATTATGGAGAATCCTGATGCAAATATGATACCAATAATGGAAAATTCTTCTTTTGTTTGTCTTGTTCCTTGTATTCCCCAAAATGTAGCCTGGTGTGCATTAGATGTTTAATTCTAATTTGTTGCGTAAAGTACAATTGTAGGTGGATGACACGTTGCTTCGTCTCTGTGATCTGCATGTTGCCCAGTTTTTCACCCAACTGAACACTAGATGTCTCCCGATGTCCGTGTTAGACCTGCGGTAACAGGCAAGCCTCATTAACGCTTGCAGATAATGCCTGCAGCCTTGGCTAGGAAATCTTGTTGAAAGAAGGGCTCAGTTCTCCCTTTGCACTGGGCACGGGTTTCAAGTGCTCTAGACACTGTGTACACAGACAAGCTGCTGGTGTTCGTAGTAAGTTGTTGGAAGAAGGAATAGAAGGCGCTCTTCTCCTTTAGTCGGGATTAGAGATGTGTTCTTCCCTCTCCTGGAAATACAAGGAAAATTTTAGAGTCAGCGAATTTTGAAATGAGCCAGGCACAGACTTGAGTCATGGTGTTCACACTCCCCCGCTTTGTCCCCTTCCCTCCCTCTCTCCCTAGCCTTCTCTCTTGCCCACAGGCGAGTGCGCGCCACCCCCCCCCCCCAACCCACACTTGGATAGCACTTTCTGTGTCAACACACTTTTTTGTGTCAACCTGCTGTTTCCGAGGATAGTGCGTCTGTTGAACCGCTTTTCTGTGATTACTGGGGCGTCAGATCGTCTGTTGTTGAATAGACAGGACCCACTCCAATGTTGCCTTGGGGCCAAACTTCGAATCATCGAAGTGACAGAAGAGCTCTCCTTGGGCTGGTTCCCTGGCCGGTCTGTAATGTTTTCCCCGGGGCTTGCAGACACAGTATTAAACGGAGCCGCTTTGCTGGGGCCTGGGAAGAAACTGCCCACAGGGTGTGGTCATTGCAGCCTTCACTGTGGCCGCTTTTCCCAGCCGCGCCCTGGGCTGTTGTAAAGACAGTAGAACTGAAAGCAGGAGAGTTTTCGGATAAATCCATCTCTTTGAATAATATGTATTCCTCACCCCCTCCATTATGGAAGTGATAATATTTCCATTGTAGAAAGTTTGGGAAAAACAGGAAAGTAAGGAAAAAAGAATCCTTACTATTTTAGAGACAGAACTGAAATCAGATTGTGCTCATAATTTTATATCCTCCTTTTCGTATTACATTGTCGTGAATATATCCCCATATTATGACTCTTCAGAAACCCAGTTTTTAGTGGCAACGTATTATTTCCCCTTTCATCTGTGCTTTTCCATGTCTAATCATTTTCCTGTCGGTGGACACTTAGGTTGTCCAAATTTACTTCAGAAATGATGATGAAATAAATATTGTTATATACTCATTTTCCATATCTCTGATTAATTCCTTAGTATAAATATCTATAACTGGAATTTAAATGGAGAACATAAGGATTGTTTTATTTTTGGTTGGCATTAAAAAAAAATTACTGTAATTCTTATTTTATATTGAAATGTGGTTGACTAACAATGTTGTGTTAGTTACAGATGTACAGCAGAGTGATTCAGTTATACCAGTATCCATTCTTTTTCAACTTCTTTTCCCACTTATGTTATTACAGAATGTTGAGCCAAGTTCCTCGTGCTATACAGAAGGTCCTTGTTGCTTATCTATTAAACATAACAGTGAGTACATGTCAGTCCCAAACTCCCAATCTACCCCTCCCCCATCCACCCCAGTAACCATAAATTCATTCTCTGAGTCTGTGTTTATGTTATGTAAATAAGTTCATTTGTAAAATTTTTTTAGATTCTGCATATAAGTGATATCATATGATATTTGTCTATCTCTGTCATGCAGTATGATAGTCTCCAGATCCATCCATGTTGTACAAATGACATTATTTCATTCTTTTTAATGGCTGAGTAATATTCCATTGTACATATGTACCATGTCCTCTTGATCCATTTATCTGTTCATGGACATTTAGGTTGCTTCCCAAGTCTTGACTATTGTAGACAGCCTGCTATGAACACTAGGGTGCATGTATCCTCTTGAACCAAGATTTTCTCTGGACCTATACCCAGCAGTGAGATTGCTGGGTCATACGGTAGCTCTTGTGTGTGCGCTCCGTCATTTCAGTTGTGTTGGACTCTGCCACCCCATGGACTATAGCCCACCAGGCTCCTCTGTCCTTGGGATTCTCCAGGCAAGAACACTGGAATGAGTTACCATGCCCTCCTCCAGGGGATCTTCCCCATCCAGGGATCAAACCTGAGTCTTCTGCACTGCACTTGGATTCTTTACCCCTGAGCCACTGGAGAAGCCCATGGTAGCTCTATTCTTGGCTTTTGTTTTTTTTTTTAAAGGAAACTCCATACTGTTCTCCCTCGCAGTTGTATCCATTTACATTCCCACCACACCACAGGGTAGGAGGGTTCCCTTTTGTCAACACCTCCAGCATTTATTGCTTGTAAACTTTTTGGTGGTGGCCATTCTGATTGATGTGAGGTAATATCTCATTGTGGCTTTGATTTGCACTTCTCTAATTCTTAGCAACATTGAACATCTTGTCATATGCCTCCTGGCCATCTGTAAGGGCNGATCTTTTAGCGTTCTTTTCCTGCTTTGGATTTCACAGATTATGGAAGTCATGGCTCAGAAACAGCACAAAAGAGGAAACAGGAGTTTTGTTTGCTGCCCCTTTCCTAGCTCTCCTACTGGTGTGCTGACTGTCAGATTTCCCACACTATTCCGCGATCGTTGGTGTGTCTGTGCCGCAAAGCAAGTTGCCACAGGGCCCTGGAAGCTGGCCTGGCATGAGCTTCCAGCACTATCAGGCAGGACTGGTCTGTGCAGCCTGCCAGGGGAGGTTGGCTGGCAGGGGCCTCCTCCTCCATGGTGGATGTTCGCTCGCTTCCAGTCTTCTCGTGCTGAGGCCTTCATGGGATCCTGGGCTGCTCATTGCTGGGTTCTACCTAACTCCACCCTCTCTGAGCCCAAGGCCCCTATACACTCGTCCATCAAATTTCACCATGCTCTGTTGGTTCAACAATCTTCTGTATGAAGGCTGATGACGTGTGGGCAATGACCCTGATGCAGTTACAGCTTCTAACACCCCCCCCACTAGGCAGACTATCCCAGTTGTCATGGAATAGAAAGACTTGCAGACCAGATAATAGGCTCAATTCACATGGCTTATTCAACCAATTCAAAACACACTGGTTTGAGAAATTGATGTGATGAATTAGTTAGGATCCAGTGCCTGCAGGGTGGAAAGACCATGCTTCCAGGATTCTAGAACCCTGGGGAATGTTCTGACTCTCTATCTTCTATATCACTCTTGCTATCCATTAGGTTACAAGGACTAGAGTTGAGATTAAGCAAAGGATTCAGTAGATGGAAGGTGCCTGTAGCCAGCACACTCTTGCTCTATTGGAAAGATGTCCAGACGTAGCCATAGGTCCCGAACCAACCTGCTGACCAGTTGCGTTAGGCAGAAAAATGGCCCCCGAAGTGGCCCAAGTCTTAGTCCCTAGAACTGTGAATGTGAGCCTTACATGGCCAAGGGACTTTGCAGACATGATAAAGGAGCTTGATTGGGGGAAGTTATCCTGGATTATCTGGTGGGTTCAATGTAATCACAAAGGTCCTTTCAGGAAAGTGGGGGCTGGGGAGTCAGTGAGAGAAGAGATGTGATGATGGAAGTAGAGGTCAGAGAGCTTAGATGTCTACTTGAAGGTGCTGTACTGCTGGCTTTGAAGGTGAAGGAAGGCGCCGTGAGTCAAGGAATGCAGATGGCCTCTAGAAGTTGGAAAAGCCAAGTGTTATGTGCTGAATTGTGCCCCCCATCCCAGTTGAATTCATAGCCACCAGTGCCTGATAGTGGGACCATGTTTGAAGATTTGTTCTTTGCAGTGGTAGTTTAATTAAAGTGGGGTCAGGACTTTGCTGGCAGTTCAGTGATTAAGACTCTGGCCTTCCATTGCAGGGGGCACAGGTTTGATCCCTGGTTGGGGAACTAAGATCCTGCATATTGTGTGAGGTGGTCAAAAAAAAGAGATCACTAGGCTGGGCCCCAATGCAATATGACTGATTGCTTACAAGAAGATTAGGAGACATCCTACATGGCTATGCTATTTCAAGATATACATGTCTTCTGGGTTATGCTATATGTGTACTCATTATCTACGGGTAACACATCATTTACTTAACACATCAATGAGTTTCACCTGCCTTGAACAAGTCACTAGCTTACTTACTATCTAAGTAATATAGCCTTTCTTGAGAGTCCCTTGGACTGCAAGGAGATCCAACCAGTCCATCCTAAAGGAGATCAGTCCTGGGTGTTCACTGGAAGGACTGATGCTGAAGCTGAAACTCCAATACTTTGACTACCTGATGCAAAGAACTGACTCATTGGAAAAGACCCTGATGCTGGGAAAGATTGAAGGCAGGAGGAGGAGGGCACGACAGAGGATGAAATGGTTGGATGGCATCATCGACTCAATGGACATGAGTTTGAGTAGACTTCAGGAGTTGGTGATGGACAGGGAGGCCTGGCGTGCTGCAGTCCATGGGGTCGCAGAGTCGGACACAACTGACTGAACTGAATATATCCTTTGAGTTGCAGCCACCTCACTTATTTTTCTTGTCTTCTATAATCATACTGAATATTTAAAGGTAACACAGCAAACGTATGTTATAATTGCTGTATTCCCAAGGTGCTAATACATGAACAGCATTTACATTTGAAAATGGAGGGCTCTGCAGACAGGACTTCCTTGCCAATATTCTGGCAGTGAAATGGGGGAATTTGGTGGCATATGAAAGTTGCAATCTCTTCTCCTCCTTCTTCTCCCCTTCCTTTCTACTTCCTCCTCCTCCCCCTTCCCCCCTGTCTCNGGCAGTGAAATGGGGGAATTTGGTGGCATATGAAAGTTGCAATCTCTTCTCCTCCTTCTTCTCCCCTTCCTTTCTACTTCCTCCTCCTCCCCCTTCCCCCGTCTCCTTTCTCTTCCCCAGCTAATCTCTTCTTTGAGACTCTGACCACGCTTTTATGTGTTCTCTATGGCTACTTTCAAACTACGTTGGCGGAGTTTAATAGCCGTGACTCAGACCGTCTGATCTACAAAACCTATTTCTTATTTTAGGAAGAAAGTTTCATGATTCCTGTTCTGCTGCTGCTGCTAAGTTGCTTCAGTCATGTCCGACTGTGCGACCCCATAGACAGCAGCCCACCAGGCTCCTCCATCCCTGTGATTCTCCAGGCAAGAATTCTGGAGTGGGTTGCCATTTCCTTCTCCAATGCATGCATGCATGCTAAGTTGCTTCAGTCCTGTCTGACTCTGTGTGACCCCCTGGACAGCAGCTCACCAGGCTCCTCTGTCCACGGGATTCTCTAGGCAAGAATGCTGGAGTGGGTTGCTATTTCCTTCTCCAGATTCCTATTCTAGAGCCCCATAAAAGAAACATTGCCAGTTTTGATTTCAAATTTGAAAAATAAAACCCAGACTCTGAAAGATCATTTACTTTCCCCAGGTCCCCAGTCAACTGGGGATGAGCTGTGGCTCAGCTTCGGAAGTCGGGCTGTGGCCAGCGCATCTTGGTGCTTTTGGGGACCTTGTCTTTAGTTTGTCTGGTGGTAGTGGTTGTTTAGTTGCTAAGTCGTGTCCAACTCTTGCAGCCCCATGGACTGTAGACTGCCAGACTCCTCTGTCCATGGAACTCTCCAGGCCAGAATACTGGAGTGGGTTGCCATTTCCTACTCCAGGGAATCTTCCCAACCCAGGAACTGAACCTGGGTCTCCTGCATTGCAGGCAGATTCTTTACCAACTAAGCTACAAGGGAAGCCCATAGTTTGGTCCACATTTTCTGCCTTAGAAAGGTGATTTTGACCTATCTTACTGACTTACCTTGTCATGTTTCTGATCTCATTTCCAACTTGGCAGACTGACATCCAATACATAATATTCCTGGCTCTCAGTTACCCTCTAATTAATGTGGACAGTCGCTCAGTTGTGTCCGACTCTTTGCATCCCTATAGTCTGTAGTCTGCTCCTCTATCCATGGAATTCTCCAGGCAAGAATACTGGAGTGGATGGCCATTCCCTTCTCTAGCAGATCTTCTTGACCCAGAGATGGAACCCTGGTCTCCTGCATTGTAGGCAGATTCTTTACTATCTCAGCTACAAGGGAAGCCCCTAATTTATTATGAAGCCATTAAATAGTTCTTTTATTTTATCATTTAAAGTTGTTGATAAAAGAGCCAAGGTTGTGTCAAGTAAAGTTGTGCTCTTCTGTGAAATAATGCCAGTCATGTATCAGAAGTGAATGACTTAAAGAAAAAACTTTTTATGTTGAAATAACCAAATTTACAGAAGAGCTGGACAGATAATACAGAGATTTCCTGTGTGCTCTTCATCCAGTTAATGTCAGCAGCTCATCTAACATGGCATCTTATCAAGGCTAAGACATTAACATTGGTACAGTACTATTGCTTAGGTGACAGTGAAGTGAAAGCCGTGTCCGACTCTTTGTCACCCCATGGTCTATACATAAACAGTCCATGGGATTCTCCAGGTCAGAATACTGGAGTGGGTTGCCATGCCCTCCTCCAGGGGATCTTCCCAACCCAGGCATCGAACTCAGGTCTCCTACACTGCAGGCAGATTCTTTCCCAGCTGAGACACCAGAGAAGCCCTTAGATGACAGAACTTACTCTAATTTTACCAGCTTTCCCATGAATGTCTTTTCTCTATTGGGAATCTGATCCAGAATAGCATGATGCATTTGGCCATTATGTCTCCTTAGCCTTCCCCGATCTGTGGCAATTTCTCAGTTTTTCCTCATCTTTCAAGACCTTGACATTTCTGAAAGAACTGGTCAAGTACTTCTTAGAATGTCCCTCAACCGGAGTTTGCTTGATCTTGTCTTGTGGTTTGACTGGGGTTAGGATTTTGGGGAAGAATACCAAGAAGATGAAATGATTTTCTCATTGTTTCATATCAGGAAGACATAATATCAGTATGACTTATTATTGATGATGTGAACCATGATGACTTGGTTGTGTAAACAATTTTAAATGATTAATCAGCTGTATTATGTCACATTAATTTTGCAGTCAGCAAAATGTTAGGCACGTATTAGAAGAACTGAGGAACAGTGTAGAAAATAATTCAGAAAAAAAGGGTAAGATAGTATTTTTTAATATTAATTTTTTCAGCTTTATTGAGATATGATTTATGTAAATGAGTAAGTTTAAAGTATGCAACATAATGATTAGATGTATGCCTATATGGTGAGCGAATTACCACAGTTAGGTTTGTTCACATATCCACCACATCATCTCATGTGTGTGTGCATGCGTGCTAAGTCGCTTCAGTTGTGTCTTACTCTTTGAGATGCTATGGACTGTAGCCCACTAGGCTCCTCTGTCTGTGGGATTCTCCAGGCAAGAATTACATCATCTCACACAGTTACAATTTTTTTTGGTTAAAAATTTAAAAATCTAATGTCTTAGCAATTTTCAGAAAGTATTCTTTATAAAATATACAAGAAAATTATCAAGGCCACAACTATGTGTGTAGGGAAAGAATAAATTCACAAGGGAAGTATACACACTAAAAAAATCTTGAAAAATATTTATTTTCGTGAAAAATATTTATTTTATTTATTTTCAATACTATTTATTATAAATATGGGACAAAAACTTAAAAATATTAATTAGAACCTTGGTATAATCAACTTTTACGTATAGGATGATGATGCCTATTTAAAAATGTGAAATGAGAAAGACCAGATCATAGAGTAAATATTAATAGTGTTTGTTTTTGGATGATGAGTTTGTGCGTGGTTATTTTTCTTTATTTGGTTTTTCTAGATTTTTGGAAAAAACTAGCAATGAGCTGGATTAATCCACAATCAACGTGGGTTAGTGGAAAGAACACAGAACAGTCTAAGGGGCAGGTGATATTTTAGCATTCATTCAACAATGGATACATTGAATAGGCAGACACCATTCTAATCATTTTTGGATGCATATTTATCAAAATATTAAGTGTCCACCACAAGCCAGGTATTAGGCTTCCCAGGTGGCTCAGTGGCAAAGAACCCATCTGCCAAGGCAGGAGACATAAGAGACTCAGATTTGATCCCTGGGAAGGGAAGATCCCCTAGAGGAGGGCATGGCAACCCACTCCAGTATTCTTGCCTTGGAAATCCCATGGATGGAAGAGCCTGGTGGGTTACAGTCCATTGGGTCACAAAGAGTTGGACGATGGAAGAGATTTAGCACACAAGTGCACTCATGCCGGGTATTATTCTGGGACTTGGTAGCAGAGGGGAGAACAGAATAGACAAAAAATACCTGCTTTCACGGAGCTCATATTCTAGCAGAGGGAGCCAGATAACAAACAAACGAACAGGCAAAGTGTATATATTAGTGCTACAGAGAAAAGCACAGCAGGATGTGTGTATGTTGCAATGTTAGGTAAAGGTGACTAAGATGCTTACTGCTCATCCTCAAGATGAATAAGGTATCTTCCTGCCATCTAACAACTCACTGGGCAGGACAGTCTCAGAAACACAATAGTTACCAGTCAGCTGGGTGAGTGTGATTCTATAAACCCAAGAGGATGCAAGTCAGACTGACAGACTTGGCCTGGGAACTTAGGAGGCTCTTCACAGAGGAGGCGCTTCAGCAGAGCCTTGCAGTGGGGTAGCAGTTCCCCAGTGGCCCGATGAAAGGAGTGTGTCCAAGGGCCCTGGAGTGTGAGTGGCCGTGGACTCTTGTAGGACCCATGGCCATGTTGGGAGCCAAGGTGGAGAGGGAATGAAAGGTAGATGGGGACCTGAACATGAAGGACTTTTCTCCATGGAGCTGGAAAGGTTTGGACTTTATCCTCTATGTGAGGGGAGGTTACAGAGTTAGTTTAGTCAAGGATGTGCCAGAATATTCCTAGCAATGGAAATCGGATGGATAGTGACCTCATTAACTGAGATGTAGAAGAAAGTGGCAGAATAGGTTGAGAGAAGGGATATTAAAGTTAAAGAGGAGAGACAGTGGGGGAAGGGAGGCTACTGAGTTCATGGAGGGTCTGCAGGGGCTCCTGGTGGGGTGGCCAGGGCAGCTGGATGGGGGATACTGAGCTCAGGCAAGTTAGGAGGAAGGTTCTAGATCGGAGTGCACCTCAAGGCTGTAACTGGGTCTGCCTCCCTAGAGTGGTTGTCTATATTGATTACATTAAATAAAAATCTTGAAAAAATAAAAACCAAATGACCTTCATTTACTCCTCTGTAATGTGGAGCCTGTGGCTTTTCTTGCAGGAAAGTTAGGTCAATGTAAAACTATCTGTGCTCTGGTAGCTCACGCTGATTGTTTTCCACCTAAGTTTTCTACGTATGGGTTTCAAAAATATGATTGCACAAAAAGGGTTTTTCTTTTTTCCTAGTGAAGGAAATTAAAAGTAGGAGCACAGACTCATAGACTCCAAGGTCCTACCTGTCTTCTACTTCACAAACCTCTTTTTTAAAATGCTTGAGTTTTCATTTTTATTTTCCTTTTGGCCGCACTGCACAGCATGTGGGATCTTAGTTCCATGAGCAAGGATGGAACCCATGTCTCCTGCAGTGAAATGGGAGTCTTAACCACAGGGGCTGCCAGGAGGTGTTAGGAGGGCGTGCTGTACTCAGTCGTGTCCAACGCTTTGCGGCCCCGTGGACAGTAGCCCACCAGGCTCCTGTGTCCATGGGATTTCCCAGGCAAGAATACTGGAGCGGGTTGCCATTTCCTCCTCCAGGAGATCTTCCCCTCCCAGGGATCGAACCCATGTGTCTTATGTCTCCTACATTTCCCACTGCGTCACCTGGACCGTCAGGGAAGTCCCTAAACGCTTGTGCTTTTTGTACCTTTTTCTAGCTTTCAGAGGGAA
This sequence comes from Raphicerus campestris, assembly GCA_006410735.1. NCBI lineage: Eukaryota > Metazoa > Chordata > Mammalia > Artiodactyla > Bovidae > Raphicerus > Raphicerus campestris. The sequence continues at coordinate 65,066 of SJYW01056855.1, read as the reverse complement.
CTTCTGGCCATTTTCTTCAAGGTGCAAATCCTCAAGACCTGCCCACACACAGTGTGCTTTCCTGGGAGACCAGTCCTTTTCCTTCCAAGTCTGCTTTGGCTTCCTCACCGGAATTACCTACTAATGCCGTTTAGAGTTTTGTCTCAGGACCCCAGAATCCAGAAAACTGGATCAACTCTCTCCCAACAAGATTTTGATTTGAGCTTTCTGTTAACATTTTTTTTTCTTTTTAAAAATATTTTAATTTTATTTGAGCAAAAATCTATTCCAGTTGGGCAGCGCAAAACCAGAAGTGTTGAGGACTGTCTCTTCTGCCCACTTCTTCCTCTGCTTTTTCTTAATTCCTTTTCTTCTTGAAGGGTATTTTTTGGCTGCCCTGGTCCTGAAGGGGTTGATGCAGCCCTTCTCTCTCTCACACTCTCCTGCTGACTATTGTTTCTCTCTCTCTCTCTCTCTCTCTCTCTGTTTCCATGACTCTTTCTCCAGAGGATGCTGGTGGCAGTGAGCTGGTCCAGCCCCCACTGGGAGGAGGTTACCTCCCGACAGGCACAGAGCTGCTCTTACTTCTGGAGGTTAACTGCCTTGTCAGATGCTGATGTTTTTGCTCCCTTTCCTGTTTCAATTGGAATGAATCACATTTGAAAATATTTCCATCCTTTTAGTGACTACACTGAATAACACATATTTTTCATTAATATTTACGGTAACCAACATTAACCTTGCTCTTTTTCTTTTCTTTTAAAAATTAGCATAATTATTTCTTTTATCTAGTTTCCCTCAGTCTCTAGACTTAACTTCATTTAAGTGGATTCCTGCCCAGATAAATTGAGAAACAATCTTTTTAAAAAATTTCTGGAAACTTAGAATTCATTAGTGGACATAGAAAACCAACCTATGGTTACTAAAGGAGAAAAGAGAGGGAGGGGTAAATTAGGAGTATGATATTAAAAGATACACACCACTATATGTAAAATAAGTAAGGATTGGCTGTATAGCACAGGGAACTACATTTGATGTCTTGTAATAATCAAAAGGATTAAAGGAAAGATATAAGCATCTGAATGCAGAGTTCCAAAGAATAGCAAGGAGAGATAAGAAAGCCTTTCTCAGTGATCAATGCAAAGAAATAGAGGAAAAGAACAGAATGGGAAAGACCAGAGATCTCATCAAGAAAATTAGAGATACCAAGGGAACATTTCATGCAAAGATGGGCTCGATAAAGGGCAGAAATGGTATGGACCTAACAGAAGCAGAGGATATTAAGAAGAGGTGGCAAGAACAGACTGAAGAACTGTACAAAAAAGATCTTCACGAACCAGGTACTCACGATGGTGTGATCACTCACCTAGAGCCAGACATCCTGGAATGTGAAGTCCAGTGGGCCTTAGAAAGCATCACTACAAACAAAGCTAGTGGAGGTGATGGAATTCCAGTTGAGCTGTTTCAAATCCTGAAAGATGATGCTGTGAAAGTGCTGCACTCAATATGCCAGCAAATTTGGAAAACTCAGCAGTGGCCACAGGACTGGAAAAGGTGAGTTTTCATTCCAATCCCAAAGAAAGGCAATGCCAAAGAATGCTCAAACTACTGCACAATTGCACTCATCTCACACGCTAGTAAAGCAATGCTCAAAATTCTCCAATCCAGGCTTTAGCAGTACGTGAACCGTGAACTTCCATATGTTCAAGCTGGTTTTAGAAAAGGCAGAGGAACCAGAGATCACATTGCCAACATCCACTGGATCCTGGAAAAAGCAAGAGAGTTCCAGAAAAACATCTATTTCTGTTTTATTGACTATGCCAAAGCCTTTGACTGTGTGGATCACAATAAACTG
>SJYW01056855.1:25147-61877 GCA_006410735.1 Raphicerus campestris | reverse complement strand
CGGCTGGATGGCATCACTGACTCATTGGACATGGGTTTGGGTGGACTCTGGGAGTTGGTGATGGACAGGGAGGCCTGGCATGCTGGTCTCAAAAAGTCGGACACGACTGAGTGACTGAACTGAACTGAATAATTGATGATGGAAAAGAATCAGAAAAAGAATGTGTATATGCATGACTAAATCACTTTGTTGTACACTTGAAACTAACACAACATTGTAAATCAACTATAGTTCAATTAAGAGAAAAAGGAATTTGGGAAAAAAAATCTCCCAGTCTGGAATAAAACCTTGAGACAAAAAGAAAAAAAAAAACCCTCACAAGTGGGAAAATGAAAAGTCATTTGCATGGTTTAAGGGAGTTGAGTTGAAGAGGAATAGGCTATTCCAAACTATTTTCTGTGGACTTCCTGTTCAGTTCAGCTCCCTGAAGTCATGCCAGTTACAGAGAGGTCTCCAACACTCAACTTTTAATTAGTACAAGTATCTGATAACATTTTCTTCCAAATAGGAGAAATGACCCAGGATCTCTGTGATACCCAGAGTTTCATAATTCTAAAGAGACTATTGTCAAGTAACAGTCGACCCTCTCTGCCCTCACTCTCAAGGCTTTTTAATGGATGAGGGGAGAATCATTACAAAACAGTGACATTGCAAGACAGCTGCGTTCATGTGCCTGCTTTGTGAGCGGTTGGTGGCCACCTGCTGCTGAGAAGCTGTTTCAAAGGGGAACTGGACTAAGTTCCCTTCTGAGCAAGAACTGCAGTGTAAAACGGCACCAGTCCCGGTTCCTCCCACAGTTGCATCCTCTTTATGAGCGCGCTTCCTCAAAGACCTCTGGGCACACTCTGAAGGTGTCAGGTCGAGCCCTTTCAGAATCCAGTTGCATCCTCCAAATAAATGCCAGATTTCCTGGGACTGAAGGCTGCAATCCCCTGGTCCACAAATAACGGTGCAGTGAAGACCATGTGTCTGGATAACCTCCCCTTTTCTGTATTTACTTAAAGTGGAAGCGACGCTATCCAGACCTGGGCACGAATGAGATCATGTCATGAGGTTTCATTCTGATGCTGCTTTCTCTCAGTCCTGCGATGACATCAGGATCTGAAGGCAGATGGACGGGCATTTCTAACCTTCTGTGACTGTTGGAAAATCCCGGGGCAGATGAGGTTATCACGGAAGGTAGCTGGTGCGCTTGTCTCACAGCCACGGAAAGACACTGTGGCAAGATCATTAGTGTGCTCTGAAAAGACTTCTCTTTTGCTTCTTTAAGAACTAGGTTTTATTTTTCTAGAGGAGTTTTACTTCACAGCAAAACTGAGCAGAATATACTGGGATTTCCCACATATCCCCACGCCCCACATGCAAAGCCTCTCCCACTAACAACATCCCCCATCCGGGTGCTACACTTGTTACAGTTTATGAACTTGCACCGACTACGTCATAATCACCCAAAGCCCACAGTTCACCTGAAAGTTCACTTTTTTCCCCCAAAGAAAGTTTAATTCATTTTGTTTCTAAAAATCTGATTTTTGAAAAAACATCTTATTTTATATTGGAGTACAGTTGATGAACAATGCTGTGTTAATTTCAGGTGTACATCAGACAGAGAAAGAGAAATATGTGGAACCTAGACAAAAATGGTACAAACACACTTTTAAAAAACAGACTTAGAGAATGAATTTAGGGTTATCAGGTGGTAGGGTAGGAGAGGGTTAGTTAGGGAGTCTGGTTCTGACACATACACACATATGTAAAATGTGCATATTTAAAATGGATAATGAACAAGGACTTACTGTATAGCACAGGAAACTCTGCTCATTATGTAACAGTTCACTCTTGCTTATGTGTATTTATGGGTTTGGACAAATGTTTAATGACATGTATCCACCATTATGGGGGCTTCCTTGGTAGTTCAGTGATAAAGAATCCAGGAGACATGAGTTTGAGCTCTGGGTCAGGAAGATCCCCTGGAGGGGAAAATGGCAACCTACTGCGATATTCTTGCCTGTGAGATCCCATGGACCGAGGAGCCTGGAGGGGGACGGCCCATGGGGTCACAAGAGTCAGACACACTAAAGCCTTTGACTATGTGTATCACAACAAACTGTGGAAAATTCTTAAAGAGATAGGAATACCAGTCCACCTTATACCTGTCTCCGGAGAAAACTGTATGTGGGTCGAAGCAACAGTTAGAACCTTATGTGGAACAACAGGTCGGTTCCAAACTGGGAAAGGAGTAAGTCAAGGCTGTATATTGTTACCTTGCTTATTTAACTTATATGCAGAGTACATCATGCAAAATGCCAGGGATAGATGAATGCCAAACTGGAATCAAGATTGCTGGGAGAAATATCAACATTCTCAGATATGCAGATGATATCACTCTAATGGCAGAAAGCAAAGAGAGACTAAACAGTCTCTTGATGAGGGTGAAAGAGGAGAGTGAAAAAGCTGGCTTAAAACTCAACATTCAAAAAGCTAAGATTGTGACATCCAGTCCCATCACTTCATGGCTAATAGATGGGGAAAAAGTGGAAACAGTGGCAGATTTTATTTTCTTGGGCTCCAAAATCACTGTGGATGGTGACTGCAGCCATGAAATTAAAAGACTCTTGCTTCTTGGAAGAAAAGCTATGATGAAACTAGGCACTGTATTAAAAAGCAGAGACATCACTTTGTGGAAAAGGCCCATCCAATCAAAGCTATGGTTTTTCCCATAGTCATGTATAGATGTGAGAATTGGACCATAAAGGAGGCGGAGTGCCAAAGAAATGATGCTTTCTAATTGTGCTCTGCAGGAGAAGACTCTTGAGAGTCCCTTGGACAGCAAGGAGATCAAACTATTCAATCCTAAAGGAAATCAACCCTGAATATTCATTGGAAGGGTTGATGCTGAAGCTGAAGCTCCAATACTTTAGCCACCACAAAGAGCTAACTTCTTGGAAAAGACCCTGATACTGGGAAAGATTGAGGGCAGGAGGAGAAGGGAGCACCAGAGGATGAGATGGTTGGATGGCATCACCAACTCAGTGGACATGAATCTGAGCAACTTTGGGAGACAGTGAAGGACAGAGAAGCCTGGTGCACTGCAGTCCATGCGGTCGCAAAGAGTTGGACAGGACTTAGCCGCTGAACAACAACAACTCATGAGCTGTTAGTAAGTATTCTCTGAAAAAGTGTTCCATGACTGTATGAATTTGGGAAGGTCTGGAGAAAAAAAATCTGATGAAGTCATCAGTGAGACATTTATACTGCTATTCTGATCCACACGTACAAATATATGATTTCTAAATCAACTTAACTAAAAAAAACCAAATTTCACTTCTGAGAGTGTGATGAAGAAATGAACCATGGACATCCTAGTGATTTGTCTTCATATCTGTTATTAAACTAGCATTCCCTTAAGGAGTTTATCCACTCATTTGTCTAATTAGTCTTGAACAGTTATGTATTTTGTGGCTTCTTTGTACTAATAGTTAGGGACGCATAGCACCCTAACAAACTGGACAGTATGGCAGAAGTGGCCAACCACTGACCTCCTTCTTTAGTATTGCTGGGCACAGGGCAGCCCAGGGGAAAAACCTTCCCATAGTCGCTTGTGGTGTGGAGTGCCATGAAATTAAATTCTGGCCAATGGGCTCTGAGCTTGAAGGCTATGGGCAGGGGCTGTCATTTGGCATCTAGGCACTGGCCTAGATATACACGTATCAGCTGGCAGAGTGGAAGCCGTGTGCTCTGAGTGACAGAGCAGGAAGACAGGGTTGGGACTTTGATGTTGTCAGGTAGTGTAACAGCCTTCAAACACTTATGATTAGACCACAGTGTGAAAGAAACAAACTTCTATCGGTTAAAGACGCTGTTACTTTGGCCTTTGTTACAGTGACCAGTTTAGTAACCTAACTGATCTAGAAAGGATTTCCGGCAATCAGGCCTTGTCATAAGAGTGGGTAGATGAGACACACAGGAGGTAAGTCAAACAGTGTCTCATGAACATCCCGGTTTATGTCAAAGGTTTGAATACTGAAAAGGAACGTTTAGTGACTTAAATTGTCATTCTCACATGTTGAAGAAAGAAAAGACCCAAGGAACTCAAGTTCTTTTGAACAACAGTAGAGAGAAGACACAGATTCTTTTCACTGTTTTAGCCAATGGACAAGATAGAAGTGACTTAGCATGTGGCCATTTGACATGGCTTTAAAATAATCAACCTCTGTTTTCCTAATTCCTCCTATGTATTAGTCACTCAGTCATGTTCTACTCTTTGCAACCCCATGGGCTGTGGTCAGCTAGGCGCTTCTGTCCATGGAATTCTCCAGGCAAAAATACTGGAGTGGGTTGCCTTTCCCTTCTCCAGGGGATCTTCCCCATTCAGGGATCAAACCCGGGTCTCCTGCATTGCAGGCAGATTCTTTACTGCCTGAGGCACCTGGGAAGCCCAATTCCTCCTATGTATTTTGTAAAACAAACTCTGGTGTTATAAACTTCCTTTAACCAATAAGCTACCTCTATTTACCTAGTGGGCATAGGTAAACACATGGACGTATATTTAGATGTGGGTTAGGCATGAAGTTGCTTTTTTTCCTAAACAAGGAAAAAAATATCTCAATTTATTACTAAATGTGACATTTTTAGATCTGAGTAGACAGAAAGTACCTTGTGAAAATGTGCTAAGCTTCCACATAGTTAACAAGATGTCACTTTGGGAGAGAATTTTCATAATTAATGAACCAGTTCAATTTGCTCTGCCATTTGACTTTGATTAATATGTCGTGGAGTATTCCCACGGGGACTCTTTCCAGTTTGCTTGGGGAGCTCTAATGTCTATATCCTGTGCATGTGCACGGATCAAAGCTCTGGCATCCAATAGCTGCCTCGTTAGGTCAGGGAACAGCCGTGCAAGCCCAGTGACAATCCTGAGATCCTGCAGCAGGCCAGCACGTGACCCACATGGACAAACCCAAACCCAACAAGCATAAAATCCAAACCAAAGCTATTGGAGAAGGGATTACACCACTCACTGCCTATTTATTTCACGGGGCCTTAGCAGGAGAATTTATATAACTAAACTTTTATTCCTAATTCTGCCATGGGTTTGGCAGACTGAATGAAATGACTTGAGCATCATCCTGAAACCATTTGATTAAAATTTGCTTCATTGTGAATGCAGTTAAATGATTTGTGTAAGTTAAATCAATCGGTTTCCAATCAGTGCAATTTTCTGTTCAGAAAGCACTGTAGATATCTCAAAGAAGGAATTTGATACAGGCATATCTTGGAGACATTATGGGTTTGGTTTCACTGCAATAAAGTGAATATTGCAATAAAGTGAGTCACATGAATTTTTTGGTTTCCCAGGGCATACATAAAAGGTATGCTTATATTATGTTGCCATCTATTACCATTCTGTGTGTGCTCAGTTGCTCACCTATGTATGATTCTTTGCAACCTCATGGACTGTATGCAGCCCGCCAGTCTCCTCTGTCCATGGGCTTCTCCAGGCAAGAATACTGGAGTGGGTTTCCATGCCCGTCTCCAGGGGATCTTGCCGACTCAGAGATTGAACGCATGTCTCTTAAGTCTCCTTCACTGGCAGGTGGGTTCTTCATCACTGGCGCCGCCTGGGAAGCCCAGTTTTCTGTTGTTGCTAAAGCTGAGCTCACTCAGCAGAAACCCAGAAGCCATGGTGCCAAACCACCGCAAAATGGTGGAAACAGAGCATCTTCCTTCTGCCTATCTTCCAGTTTGCTGCTGGTGCTTCACATTAGTAGAGCCCAACAGGGGACTGGTTGGCCAGGGAAACTGGGAAATGTGGTTTTCAGACTTTTTGCCCCAGGGTCAGAGGGGAGGATAAAGAAGGGAGAATGTGGAGCTGAGAAACAAGAGACCTTAGTCAGCCCCCAAGTGTTTCCAAGGACAAATCCTGCAGAAACTTAAAGTAGGTGCACATTGCTTGATTAAATTTGTTGTTTTTCAGTTGCTCAGTCATGTCTGAGTCTTTGTGACCCAATGGACTGCAGCACGCCAGGCTTCCCTGTCCTTCACTATCTCCTGGAGCTTGCTCACACTCATGTCCATTGAATCAGTGATGCTATCCAACCACCTCATCCTCCTTCCCCTTCCCTAAGTCTTGACCAGTATCAGGGTCTTTTCAAATTAGCTCTTCGCATCAGGTGGCCAAAGTACAGGAGCTTCAGCTTCAGCATCAGTCCTTCCATTCATTATATAATGAATATAATATTCATTATATTCAGGGCTGATTTCCTTTAGGATTGACTGGTTTGATCTCCTTGCTGTCCAAAGGAGACTCTCAAGAGTCTTCTTCAGCACCATGGTTTGAAAGCATCAATTCTTCAGCACTCAGGTCTTCCTTTGTAGCTCAGTTGGTAAAGAATCTGTCTGCAGTGCAGGAGACCTGGGTTCAATTCCTGGGTTGGGAAGATCCCCGGGAGGAGGGCATGGCAACCCACTCTAGTATTCTTGCCTGGAGAATCCCATGGACAGAGGATCCTGGCAGGCTACAGTTCCTGGGGTTGCAAGAGTCCGACACGACTTAGAGACTGAACCGCCACCACCAGCCTTCTTTGTGGTCCAACTCTCACAAATCTCTACTGAAAAAACCTTTGCTTTATCTATACAGACATTTGTCAATAAAGTGATGTCTCTGCTTTTTAATACGCTCTTAGATTCATCATAGTTTTTCTTCCAAGGAGCAAGTGTCTTTTAATTTCATGGCTGCAGTCACCGTCCACAGTGATTTTGGAACCCCCCAAAATAAATTATTAAATTAATTGGTTAAATTAATGAGTGAAATATATTTTATTAAGATACCTTCATTTTAGACCCATCTCTGTGGATCATATCACATTATAATCTAGCATATACAAACAACCCTGAAGTTGTATAGATGCTAAAGGATATGATATTTAAAAAGTTCATGTTAATATTTATTCAAACTAATTATCCAATCAGCTTCATGGGTAAGAAACTAGACAGAAATGATCATTTAAATCCTATGCCTGGGCCATGCCAATCCTGTCTTTCTACAATAATGAAAAGGATCAAATTTAAACAGAAAAAGGTAGTGAAGAAATGAAATGAAACATTTTCCATTTCATACAAGAACCCAGGTGGTCCCTTCCCTGGGCAGGTATCTTCTTAAAGGTTTCCCCAGCTCAGCAATACTTGGAGAGTTGTGACATGCTCAAGGACCAATTGCTTCCAGGTGGGTTTCCGGTGGTTAAAGGAAGTCAAGGATACAGACACTGGAGGAAACAGACAAAAGACCTTTGTTCCACTTTGTGGCCCAGCAGTGTTTAATATTCCTATCAACAAAAAGAAAAAAAAGCCTGCTGGTCTTAGTGGCACTCTATGAACAGGACTGGATAATTTTCTTTTATTGAATTTATTCCTATCTCTTCATGTGGTTCTGAGAAGTGTGGCCCGAGGGCATTTTCCTTCCTGATTGGAGGTAAGTTAACAGACTGGCAATTACTGTCATTACAAGCCAGATCCTATAGCTGGGAGAGGTAGGCAGCTCTCCAGCCTACCTCTCCAGAGAAGCACGGGTCGAGAGGGAGCCGCTGAGACCACACTGAGAGGCCAGGGCATGGTAGACGAGTAATCTGCAGGGGAAAAGTCCCCTTTGATCTTTGCATCAGACAGCAATTTCAGCAGAAGCATAGTCGATGAACCTTTTTTTTTTTAAAAAAATTTTTTTATTGCAATGGAATAGGCAAGACTGACTTGTCTGTGCAGGGGTTGCCAAGAGGAAGTAAAGATGAGCTTTAGCTTACCTGCATCTTAAGCTGTGCAAAGAAGAAAGATTCACCTTTTTATTAAATGATCTGAATATTCATTAAGGGCAAATCATTGGTCATTTAATGCTTTTAATCATGTGGCCAGTTTCAGCTTCATGTAAGATCAGCTGCTTGCTGGTAATGGTCATTTTCTTTTCAATCCTTGGGGTAGGCTCCAAAAATTCAATTATTTTTGTTAAATTCAGTTCAATGCTTGCCCTAGACTTCTCTGGAAGCATATGTTGTCAGGCTGTGGGGAGAGAACAGATTTGTATGTTGCCCTCGGAAATACTTCTCGCTTCTCATTAGGCTAATTTGAAATACCAGAAAGGCTGTTTATATAGAGAGGAGTCCAAGGAAGATAGTGGAGCTGGAGGAGGGTCATCTGCTCACGTCTTACATCCTGGTTACAAGACTAGGGGGTTTCATCACAAGCCATTCTTTTAAATAAATAGATAAATATATATATATATAGGCTTCCTGCATAGCTCAGTAGGTAAAGAATTTGCCTGCAGTGCAGGAGACCTGGGTTCGATTCCTGGCTTGGGAAGATCCCCTGGAGAAGGAAATGGCAACCCACTCCAGTATTCTTGCCTGGAGAATCCCATGGACAGAGGGGCCTGGTGGGCTACAGTCCAAGGGGTTGCAAGAGTTGGACTAACCCACCGCCACCATGTATATATATATATGTATTTAACTGGAGGATAATTGCTTTACAATACTGTGTTGGCTTCTGCTGTATATCAACATGACTCAGCCAGAGGCGCGTTTGTGCCATCCCTCTTGAACTCTCCCTGCACCCCCAATCCATCCCACCCCTCTAGGTTGTCGGAGAGCACGGGGTCTGAGCTCCCGGCGTCACACAGAAAATTCCCACTGGCTGTCTAATTTTACATATGGTGGTGTATATGTTTCGGTGCGACTCTCTCACAGACACGGAGGACAGAATTGTGGACAGAGTCGGGGAAGGAGAGGGTGGGGCGAGTTGAGAGAGTGCGGCACCCCTAGTCGTGCTGATCAGGAGCTGCAGACACCTAGGTGCCTTTGGAAAAGTTAACAGAAGCTGCCAGGGGGTCTGTCTGTGGGTCTTCTTGGTTAAGAACCTCATTCAGCTCATCAGAATTGACTGGTTTCACAATCCACACTCTTTTCTTGAACTAAATAAGTTAGGGACAGGATGTAGGACATTTAGGATAGCCCCTGGAATTTGTTTTTTTAGCACATACCAAGAGGCGATCAATCCATAGAGAGGGAATGAATAAAATGAATTCTCTGCGCATGGCCATCGATTTCCTGGTAGAATTCCTCTAGCATCTCCAGGAAATGTCTCCCTTCCTTGTGTGTGTGTCTGCCAGGCCTGCCAGTTCTGAGTCAGCCGCAGGAGGGGTTGGTCTCAGACGCGCCCACCATATGACATGTCAGGCAGATCAAAGCAAGGATTTCAGGAAGGACTACAAGGGGAAATGGTTAGTAATTAATAAAAGGATGTGGAATTGGTCATGTTGACTGAAAGAGCCCAGAACCTTGGCGAAAAGTTTTCCAGAGGCTGCCAAGATAAAAAGAGTGGCCGCACTGAGTTATGTTGGGGGTGAAGATTTTAGGTGTTAATGCCTTTGAGCGAGGGGAGCTGAGAAAGACGTTGACTCTCACCCAGGCCACAGGCTCACCTATTATGAGAACCTCTTCAGCTCCAGCCATAGTTTTGGTTTGTTTTGAAATGGAGCTTTTAGGGGCCGTAAGGGACCTGCAAAAACTTGATAATGATGTTTAATTCTGAGAGTCAAGCTGTGGTTTCTCATTTAGCTTCTCATGATTTCTGGCTTCTCATGGCTTCACGTCAATGTGTTTTGTTTCCAGACTGAAGATCAAAGAAACGTTTGCCCTTGCACTTGCTGACTTTTCCCTCTTGTGTTTGGTCTAATGCACGGATGAAACCAAATAACGCCCTCCCCTGGAATATGTATGTATCTCCTGGCTCCTCCACCATGGCTGTGGCCACTGAACAGTTTTTGGTAGCTTGGTGTTGAGAAGTAGACTGTGGGAAGGGAGGTGACACAGGTGATGGGTGTTGGGAGAAAGCATGTTAGAGGTGACTCACATCTCACTAAGGGGACTTAGCAAGTTTCGCCTAACCAGGTTAAGATCCGAGAGCTCAGAAGGTCTGGCTGCTGCTGCTGTTTGGGAGTTGGCAAACAAACCATGGAACCTCCAAGTAAATTTCCCACTGATTTCTTGGGAGACTTGTAAGCTTATAAATGGCCTCATTGTGTTTTTAAGCCATTATCCCAAGGGAGTGGGATATTTGCAATATTCATAAATATCTCAGGCTGTGATGTCCCTTTAAGAGTGGAGTCTATGGATCTTAACCAAGTGACAGTGTGGTTTCTTAGCTTCTGAATGATTCCCCCATCCCTTCTTCTTTGCCCTCCCTCAGCCCTCTTCCGGCTCCTGAAAGTGAAAGTGTTAGTCGTTTAGTCCTGTCTGACTCTTTTCGACCCCATGGACTGTAGCCCACAAGGCTCCTCTGTCCATGGGGTTCTCCAGGCAAGAATACTAGAATGGGATGCCATGTTCTTCTCCAGAGGATCTTCCTGACCCACAGATTGAACCTGGGTCTTCTGCAAAGCAAGCAGATTCTTTACCGTCTAAGCCACCTGGGAAGCCCTGTCAACCCCCAAATAGATCTACGCTGTGGATGACCTGGTGATTCACTGCTAGCGGTTTAACATGGAGATCTGCCTTCCTCTATATGAACTGGGCAGGGTCCTGGTAATGGAGGCCGACACCTCTCTCTACTGGTTTGCTGGTTCTTGATAAATATTACAGAATGAAGAGACACCTTTCTCAGTACTGGGCAAACTTTAATCTGAGGGAGAGAGAGAAGCACTATGACACATTGGGTAAAAACTGGGGTGCAGTGATGGAAGGACAGGTTGGTGTGATGCCAAGAAATGGGGGCCATTTCTGGTGGGATGATGAGGGAGAGAAGGAAGGAGTTACGGGTTCTCCGAGAAGATGACATTTCAACCGAGTTCAGCGTGACAGGGAGGAGGGGGAAGAGATTTCCAGGTTGGGAGACAGGTACAGACATCTCAAGGGAGTAACAATCTACCCTAAAAACTCCAGCTTCCAAAGGCGGCCTCCTCGATGAATCCATATTTTCTTGTGTTTCAAGAGGAAGAATTCTTGCAAAATTCATTCAGAGTCCATGAGAGCACTGAGGAAGACCTTCTTCCAACAGGATTGTTAGTTTTTAAAAAATAGACTTCACTTTTGATTTTTAAAAAATTGTAAGTGCACCATAGCTGCGACACAGTGTTGTGCTTTCTACGTGCATGCGTGCCAAGTCACTTCAGTCGTGCCCAACTGTGACCCCATGGACTGCAGCCCTCCAGGCTCCTCCGTCCCTGGGATTCTCCAGGCAAGAATACTGGAGTGGGTTGCCATTCCCTTCTCCAGGCGATCTTCCCGACCCAGGGATCAAACCCACATCTCTCTTGTTTCTTGCATTGGCAGGCATGTTCTTTGCCCTCAGCACTACTTGGGAAGCCTAGTTCCTACTGTACCCCAAGGTGAATCAGCTATGCTTTTATGTATATCTCTCCTTTTTTGGATTTTCTTTCCATTGAGGTCACCTCAGAGCGTTGAGTAGAGTTTCCCGTGCTGTTCAGTAGGTTCTCTTTAATTATCTATTTTATGCATAGTGTGCTTAGTCGCTCTTTGTAGCCCCATGGACTGTAGTCTGCCAGACTCCTCTTGTCTGCAGAATTTTCCAGCCAAGAATACTGGATTGTGGCACCATTTCCTTTTCCAGGGGATCTTCCTGACCCAGGGACTGAACTCTCATCTCTTGTGTCTCCTGCATTAGCAAGTGGATTCTTGACCACTAGCACCTCCTGGGAAGCCCTTATGCATTGTATCACTAGCATATATAAGTCAACCTCTATCTCCCGATTCATCCCACTCCCCTTCCCCCTCTTGGCGTCCGTACATTTGTTCTCTACATGGATGTCTCTTAAATAGACTTTACTTTTTAGAGGAGGTTTTGTTATTGTGGTTGTTTAGTTGCTAAGTTGTGTCCGACTCTTGCGGCCCCATGGGCTGTAGCCTGCCAGACTCCTCTGTCTGTGGAACTCTCCAGGCCAGAATACTGGAGTGGGTTGCCGTTTCCTTCTCCAGGGGTTTATAGTAAAATTGAGCAGAAGTTTCAGAGATTTCCCAAACACTGCCCTACCTCCATACAAGCATGGCCTCCCCATTACCAATAGCCCTGGCCAAAGGGGTACGTTTNTTTCTTGTGTTTCAAGAGGAAGAATTCTTGCAAAATTCATTCAGAGTCCATGAGAGCACTGAGGAAGACCTTCTTCCAACAGGATTGTTAGTTTTTAAAAAATAGACTTCACTTTTGATTTTTAAAAAATTGTAAGTGCACCATAGCTGCTGCACGATGTTGTGCTTTCTACGTGCATGCGTGCCAAGTCACTTCAGTCGTGCCCAACTGTGACCCCATGGACTGCAGCCCTCCAGGCTCCTCCGTCCCTGGGATTCTCCAGGCAAGAATACTGGAGTGGGTTGCCATTCCCTTCTCCAGGCGATCTTCCCGACCCAGGGATCAAACCCACATCTCTCTGGTTTCTTGCATTGGCAGGCATGTTCTTTGCCCTCAGCACTACTTGGGAAGCCTAGTTCCTACTGTACCCCAAGGTGAATCAGCTATGCTTTTATGTATATCTCTCCTTTTTTGGATTTTCTTTCCATTGAGGTCACCTCAGAGCGTTGAGTAGAGTTTCCCGTGCTGTTCAGTAGGTTCTCTTTAATTATCTATTTTATGCATAGTGTGCTTAGTCGCTCTTTGTAGCCCCATGGACTGTAGTCTGCCAGACTCCTCTTGTCTGCAGAATTTTCCAGCCAAGAATACTGGATTGTGGCACCATTTCCTTTTCCAGGGGATCTTCCTGACCCAGGGACTGAACTCTCATCTCTTGTGTCTCCTGCATTAGCAAGTGGATTCTTGACCACTAGCACCTCCTGGGAAGCCCTTATGCATTGTATCACTAGCATATATAAGTCAACCTCTATCTCCCGATTCATCCCACTCCCCTTCCCCCTCTTGGCGTTCGTACATTTGTTCTCTACATGGATGTCTCTTAAATAGACTTTACTTTTTAGAGGAGGTTTTGTTATTGTGATTGTTTAGTCGCTAAGTTGTGTCCGACTCTTGCGGCCCCATGGGCTGTAGCCTGCCAGACTCCTCTGTCTGTGGAACTCTCCAGGCCAGAATACTGGAGTGGGTTGCCGTTTCCTTCTCCAGGGGTTTATAATAAAATTGAGCAGAAGTTTCAGAGATTTCCCAAACACTGCCCTACCTCCATACAAGCATGGCCTCCCCATTACCAATAGCCCTGGCCAAAGGGGTACGTTTGTTACGGTTGATGAACACACACTGACACGTCATCATCACCTAGGGTCCATAGTTTACATCAGGGTTCACGCTTGGTGCTCCGCCTTCTCTGGGCTTGGACCAGTGTATCATGACATGTATCCACCAGTGCGGTGAGCACAGAGTAGTTTCACTGCCCTAAAAATCCTCTGATTATTTCTAAGTACAATGAAACCTCACAAATGTCATTTACATAGCAAAAGAAGGGCTGCCAGTGCGGCTTTTTTTTCCCCCTCTTTCTTTAAGATTGCAAAGGTCTTTGACACGTGGAAGGCGGGCTTTTATTAACTCGGCATTTGTATCATAAGCATAATTCCCAGACAGGCAGGAAAGTCCCAGAATTCTGAGTCATGGTTGTTTGAATAGATGTTTTGTAAGGCTAGGCATTTGCTTTCACAAATAAAGCATTGATGAGCTCAACAGTTGCTTGAAATGAACCGGGAAAGTTTTATAATATGTACTTGCTCTTCAGAAGACAGTGCTGTGATTTAGAACACTCCCCCCCCCTTTCATCTGTATTCAAATTATAAGAAAATTTTTCTTTTTGGCCACCTGTCCTTGTCAATGCTTGATGTCAGGGATCCCCATATTTGAAAATAGGAAAACAATTAAACAAGATCTTGTGGAAGAAGAAGATATCCTTCTGGACATGTTAGGTGTCTGCTCTTGGTGTGTAGGATATGGGGTTGCACTGGTGTCTTCTTTCAAGGCAGGAGTTGTGACGTGGAAGGATTCTGCTTGTGAAATACAATTTTGGCAGAAGCGGATCATCTGATGATCAGACTGGTTATTTTTCTTTCCAGGCTGCTGGTAAGAGCTGGAATGTTTTAATGCCCTACTGCACTTCATTAATAGAAAGGTCTAGAAATGGAACTGGAGAGCTCAGAAAAGGGCAGAGAATTGGGTAGCTGAGGCTCCAGACACTGACTTATAAGAATGAACTATCTCATGAAGACTTTGCCAACAGCAAATGGCAGGTAATGTTAGCTATCTAAATGGAAAGAAACGCAAATCAAAAAAAGAGAACAGTTCAGCTTGAGATAAAGAGCTGGATGTCTTCTTTGGAGAAATGTCTCCTTAGGTTTAAGGAGACATTTTTTGATTTGGTTGTTTATTTTTGTGATATTAAGCTGTTGTATGTTTTGGAGATAGATCCCTTTTCAGTTGCTTCGTTTGCAGATGTTTTCTCCCGTTCTGAGGGTTGCCGTTTCACCTTGTTTATAGTTTCCTTTGCTGTGCCAAGGGCTTCCCTGGTGGCTCAGATGGTAAAAAATCTGCCTGCATATGTGGGAGATCTGGGTTTGATCGCTGGGTTGGGAAGATCCCCTGGGGAAGGAAGTGGCAACCCAGTCTAGTATTCTTGCCTAGAGAATTCCATGGACAGAGGAGTCTGGCAGGCTATAGTCCATGGGGTCGCAAAGAGTCAGACTAACACAACGGGGCAACTGACACACTTTGCTGTGCAAAAGGACTGCATAGCCCAGGGAACTCTACTCAGCGCACTGTGGTGACCTAAATGGGGAGGAAATCCAAAAGAGAGGGCATGTATGTATGCATGTAGCTGGTTCACTTCGTGGTACAACAGAAAGTAGCAACATGGAAAAGCAACTATACGCCAATAAAAAAAAAAAAAAAAAAAAAGAAGAAGAGCTGGAGTTGGGCTGTGGATTCAGTGGGCGGAATTTGAGGAGGCAGGAGGGCCTCTGTAGAAATGGGGTCACAGAATTTCAAATACCCATGTCATGGGTTTACGTGCCTCGTTTCCTCTCTTGCTCTCCCCTAAACTTCGCATTTTCTTAACCATTCCAAACAGGTTACTCTCTGACTCGAACTGCCGGTTTGGGCCCAGAAGCCTAGTCTGAGAGGCCCCTGCTGTGGACAGGAGGGAGTACAGCTCTCTGTTCCAGGAGGTACGAGAGGAAAAACCATGGTCAGAGCACATGGGCCTCGGCACACAGCTCCCTCAGCAAGGAAAAATCTCTGAGTTCTCTGTGATGGAGCTGATTCATTCACTGCCCCTGGATCTGTGGATACTACAGGGGGTTTTTAAGTTCACTTGTTCCCTCACTTACTGCAGAATCTCCAGTCACAGCACTGACCCCTGTTGGAACCCCTCTGGTGATGGATAAGTCAATTCTTTGTACGTCTGCTCACTTAGCTGGGTCAGTCCCACAGACACCATCATGGCGGCACTATGCAACCTCCTGGTAAGTCTGACAAAATCCTTACGGCCTGGGGCCTATGCTCAGAGACTCAGAAAGGATTGTTCTGGGGGGCGGGTCTATTAAAACTCTCGACATGATGCCTATACTCTCTGAGGTTGACAGCAAAGGCTCTGGTGCTTCTCTTATGGAAGTCAGCTTTCCTGGAGGTACCACCCCAGCCATGCTAACTCTGCCCTGTGGGGCCAAGTCCGTCTCTTCTCTTATATGACAGCCCTTCAGACTATGAAGTTGGCTCATCTGCCCCCAGGTTGGTCTTACTTCCCTGAGGCTTTTTCTTCTCCAGGTGAAGTCATTGCTTTGCTCAAAAGCTACTCCTGTGATGTGGTTTTACTTCCCCCACCATCCTGATCGTAAGCCACATTGTCAGAATGCCGCTTACAGAGTGTGTCTCTTCATGCTTTTGTTTCATTGTGAGCTTGCTGTCAACTAAATCCCCTCAATTTTCTCCCACAAAAGGCTTACAGCTTAGTCGGGGAGACAGGCATGCCAGCAAACCAAAGCTTCCCCATCCTGTAATTATGAAATTGATTTTTAAAGTCTATATACAGGACTTTTATTTACCCTTATTAAATGTCATCTTGTTCTTTTCACCTATTTCATTGTGTCCTGCAAAGTTCTGTAAGTATTGCCTGCTTGGTAAGGCATCTTAGGATCTTTATCCATGTTGTTAATCATAGTAACAGTAAGAGTCCCTGGCCTTCCCAGGTGGCGCTAGTTGTGAGGAACTCACCTGCCAATGCAGGAAACCAAGACGTGGGTTCAATCCCTGAGTCAGGGAGATTCTCTGGAGAAGGGCGTGATAACCGACACCAGTATTCTTGACTGGAAAATTCCATGGATTCAAGAGCCTGGCAGGCTACAGTCCATAAGTTTGCAAAGAGTCAGACACGACTGAAGCACTTTAGCATGTATGCACGCAAGATCCTCTAATCACTGGCTGTAACACTTACTGACTGATGTGTGTTAGCTGCTCAGTCGTGTCTGGCTTTTTGTCATCCTATGGACTGTAGCCTGTCAGGCCCCTCTGTCCAAGGGATACTCCAGGCAAGAATACTGGAGTGGGTTGCCATTTCCTTCTCCAGGGGACCTTCCTGACCCAGGGATTGAACCTGTGTCTCCTGCACTGCAGGCAGATTCTTTACCAAATGAGCCACCTTCAGGAAGCTGTTATTGACTGGAAGCACCACCAGATTGGGTTGAAAGAGACAGAAATGGAGCTCCAACTCATATGGGTAGGAAGTAGGTTGAGAAGGCTATGAAATCACCAACTAAGTGTTCTTATGGAAAACAAAGGATGTTACAGGAAGAGACAACAGTCCAGGGGGTGCAGCCAACATCCACCAGAGAGTCCAGGGCCCTAGAAAGAAACTTCAGCCATCCCTGCAGTGGAGCACAGAATTGCTTTGCGATTGTGCTGATGCAGCCTCTTGTTTCTCCCTTTTTCGAATGAGAGTGTCTATTGTGGTTATTCTGTGCTCGTCCCACCATTGTGTGTGGAGTACGTGTCTGCATGTAGGGGTGAAAATAACTAGTCTCTATCAGTTCAGTTCAGTTCATTCACTCAGTCGTGTCTGACTTTTTGCATCCCCATGGACTGCAGCATGCTAGGCCTCCCTGTCCATCACCAACTCCCAGAGCTTGCTTAAACTCATGTCCATTGAGTCGGTGATGCCATCCAATCATCTCATCCTCTGTCGTCCCCTTCTCCTGCCTTTAATCTTTCCCAGAATCAGAGTCTTTGCCAATGAGTCGGTTCTTTGCATCAGGTGGCCAAAGTATTGGAGCTTCAGCTTCAGCATCAGCCCTTCCAATGAGTATTTAGGACTGATTTTCTTTAGGATGGACTGGTTGGATCACCTTGCTGTCCAAGGGACTCTCAAGAGTCTTCTCCAACATCACAATTCAAAAGCGTCAATTCTTTGGCACTCAGCTTTCTTTACAGTCCAACTCTCACATCCATATGTGACCATAGATGGACCTTTGTGGGTAAAGTAATGTCTCTGCTTTTTAATAGGCTATCTAGTTTTGTCATAGCTTTTCTTCCAAGTAGCAAGAGTCTTTTCATTTCATGGCTGCAATCACCATCTGCAGTGATTTTGGAGCCCCCCAAAATAAAGTCTGTTACTGTTTCCATTTTCCCCCCATCTATTTGCCATGAAGTGATGGGACCAGAGGCCATAGTTCATTGCATTCAGATGGTCATGAACTACCTCAGTGAGTTCTTTACGAAGAGCCACACTAAGGAGCTTCGCTTATACTTGGACTTGACTTACAGTAATGAGACTTTGGTTGGTCTTGCTCCCAGTGTGTATATTTTGCATGTAGTACGTGTCCAGAGGCGCCCTGAATCTGGGCCCTGTAACTGCTTGGCCAATAGATATGAGGAGGTGACATTGTGCCAGTTTTTGGGCCTAGACCTGAAGACATGGGCAGCTTCGACCTCCTGTTTCTTGAGATGCTTATTCTTGGAATCCACCATGTTGGGAGGAGACTCAAGCTGTTCTGCGGAGATGTTTTACTGGGAGAGGAACCAACAGCCAGAACAGTTGCCAGCTAAGGGCAAATCACCTTGGAAGTGATAGATCAGCCCCAGGAGAGCAGCCCTGGCTCTTTCCAGGAGGGGCAAGGATGAACTCTCCCTCCTGAGCCCTGCTCAAGATCAGGTTCGTGGGCACAGTGAATTGCTGCTGTTTTAAACCGCTGTTTGGACCAAGTCGGTTCACAGCAGTAAGAACTGCACCAGGCACTGTGCTATAGGCTTTTCATGTATTTTCTTACTTAGTCCTCCTAACAGTGCAATGCCACAGGAATCATTTCTCCTTCTGATGGATGAGAAAAGGGGGGGCTCAATGATACAGTAACATGGCCAAGGTCATACAAGTAGTAAATGGCAGTATTGGGATTGAAACTGAGACATATTATATGATCCTTTTAACCTCTAGAATGCTGAGTAGGACACGGCTGAGGTCAGACAGCCATGCAGCCATTTAACAGATGCCTGCATGGTGCTTTCTGTGGAGAGAAAAAGAAAGAAAACCGTGATGGCTAAGGGAGGAGACAGACGTGAAAACAAGGAAATGCAGCTGGGCATGGTGTGCTGTGATGGCCAAAGTGGGGACCGCAACCGTGTTTTCAGGTTTTTCTCTGTAGATTTTCTACCAACATAGATTTATACACATTTTAATAAAAAAAGCGATAGTGCATTATATATATTCTATGACATTTTTTCACATCACTCTGTTATGTCTAAAAGCCCATGATTTTAGATTGGTGATTGTGATTTATTAAACTGCTTCCCACAGAAATGTTTCTGTTTTTTTTTGCTATTTCATGCAATATTGCATCAGATATCTTTATATATATATATATATATAAAACACATCTCTGAATATTTTTTTAGGAATTCTTAGATCAAAGATAATGATTAAGATTTCTGAAGATTATTACCAGAAAAACTTTATCAGTTTGTCCTTTTACCAAGAATGTAGGAAAAAGCCATTTCCCCCCATATTCCACCCTTATGAACACTGCTTTTATCAGTCTATTAAATTTTTGTCATGCTGATAGGGGAATAAAGCATTATTCTTGTTTTAATTAGCAATTTCCAGATTATCAGAGCATTTTATTTGCTTTTGGACACTTGTACCTTTATGTTGTTTGGAATTTCTGGTTTATACCCTTTCCTATTTTCTTTTTATAATTTTTTTTTCTTATGGACTTACACGAGTTCTTTAAAGGGTCTAGATATTACCTTCATTAATTGTTGTAAAGATTTTCTCCAAGTTTGTTTCCTATATTTTAATTTTAAAAGGAATCTTTTCTTCTGAATGCATTCAGTGTTCATGATAGCAAATCTTTGGATTTTTGAAATTCTGGTTTTGTCTTCATTAAAAATGACTTTATCCAAGGTTATAAATTCTCTGTATTTTTGCCTAATATTTATAGTCTTTTAAAAAAGATGGTTAGCTTTTCAACCCATCTGGGCTTTGTTTTGGAGTATTCTGTGTAGAAGGGAAGTCTAGCTTAATTTTTCTTAGTAAATACCTAATTGTCTCCACACCATTTATTTGTTTATCCATATTTTTCCCATTGGGTTGTTTCTGTTTCTGGACTCTGTTATTTTATTGATTTATTTCTGTATTTCTGTACCAATAACACACTCTTTTCATTAACTCAGATTTGAAGTCTGTTTTGACATTTAATAGTTCCCTTTGATCTTTTCAAAATGAAGTTCGTATATTTTCTCTTTATGATGAACTTGAAAATCATCTTGTCAATTCCATAAAAAGTTCTATTGGGCATTATTCAGATTGTATTGAATTTACAGATTAATTTGGGGAGAAGTAATATCTTTATAATTTTTATCTTTCCATTCATAATGGCTGCATTTACCTTATTAAAAATATCATTAAAGAAAGTGAAAGTGAAGTCACTCAATTGTGTCCAACTCTTTGTGACCCCATGAACTGTAGCCTACGAGGCTCCTCAGTCCATGGAATTTTCTAGGCAAGAATACTGGAATGGGTTGCCATTTTCTTCTCCAAAAAATATCATTACATTTTGTAATATAGATTTTTTATCCTGGTTCTCATCCCATAAGCCCTTATTATTTTATTCTTATTGTGATTCCAACCCACGTTAATACTTCGGTCTCAGTCCTCCAAAGTGAAAGTTGCTCAGTCATGTCCGACTCTTTGCGACCCCGTGGACTATATAGTCCATGAATGAATTCTCTAGGCCAGAATACTGAAGTGGATAGCCTTTCCCTTCTCCAGGGGATCTTCCTAACCCAGGGATCAAACCCAGGTCTCCTGCATTGCAGGCCGATTCTTTACCAGCTGAGCCACAAGGGAAGCCCAAGAATACTGGAGTGGGTAGCCTATCCCTTTTTCCAGCAGATCTTCCCGAACCAGGGTCTCTTGCATTGCAGGCCGACTCTTTACCAACTGAGATATCAGGGAAGCCTGATGACATCATAACTCTCCTAATGTTGTCCTGGGAAATCCCATGGACAGAGGGACCTGCTGCCAGTTATAGTCTACTGGGTCCCCCCAAAATGAGCATGACGTAGTGACTAAACGACAACATCATAACTTACCTAATATTATTGATCTACTCTTGCATTTTCTTGGAGAAGGAAATGGCAACCCACTCCAGTATCCTTGTCTGGAAAATCTCATGGACAAAGGAACCTGGTGGATTGCAGTCCATGGGGTTGCAAAGAGTCGGGCATGACTGAGCAACTAACACACACACACTTGCATTTTCTAGTGGATTCTGTTTGGCTATAATTAAAAATAATAATATATTCTGAATTTTATTTGCTAACATATTTTTGAGTATTTTATATCTATGTTCATACATTCATNTCCCTCACTTACTGCAGAATCTCCAGTCACAGCACTGACCCCTGTTGGAAACCCTCTGGTGATGGATAAGTCAATTCTTTGTACGTCTGCTCACTTAGCTGGGTCAGTCCCACAGACACCATCATGGCGGCACTATGCAACCTCCTGGTAAGTCTGACAAAATCCTTACGGCCTGGGGCCTATGCTCAGAGACTCAGAAAGGATTGTTCTGGGGGGCGGGTCTATTAAAACTCTCGACATGATGCCTATACTCTCTGAGGTTGACAGCAAAGGCTCTGGTGCTTCTCTTATGGAAGTCAGCTTTCCTGGAGGTACCACCCCAGCCATGCTAACTCTGCCCTGTGGGGCCAAGTCCGTCTCTTCTCTTATATGACAGCCCTTCAGACTATGAAGTTGGCTCATCTGCCCCCAGGTTGGTCTTACTTCCCTGAGGCTTTTTCTTCTCCAGGTGAAGTCATTGCTTT
Organism: Raphicerus campestris; assembly: GCA_006410735.1. Classification (NCBI taxonomy): domain Eukaryota; kingdom Metazoa; phylum Chordata; class Mammalia; order Artiodactyla; family Bovidae; genus Raphicerus; species Raphicerus campestris. The sequence continues at coordinate 40,583 of SJYW01056855.1, read as the reverse complement.
GCTCAAAAGCTACTCCTGTGATGTGGTTTTACTTCCCCCACCATCCTGATCGTAAGCCACATTGTCAGAATGCCGCTTACAGAGTGTGTCTCTTCATGCTTTTGTTTCATTGTGAGCTTGCTGTCAACTAAATCCCCTCAATTTTCTCCCACAAAAGGCTTACAGCTTAGTCGGGGAGACAGGCATGCCAGCAAACCAAAGCTTCCCCATCCTGTAATTATGAAATTGATTTTTAAAGTCTATATACAGGACTTTTATTTACCCTTATTAAATGTCATCTTGTTCTTTTTACCTATTTAATTGTGTCCTGCAAAGTTCTGTAAGTATTGCCTGCTTGGTAAGGCATCTTAGTATCTTTATCCATGTTGTTAATCATAGTAACAGTAAGAGTCCCTGGCCTTCCCAGGTGGCGCTAGTTGTGAGGAACTCACCTGCCAATGCAGGAAACCAAGACGTGGGTTCAATCCCTGAGTCAGGGAGATTCTCTGGAGAAGGGCGTGATAACCGACACCAGTATTCTTGACTGGAAAATTCCGTGGATTCAAGAGCCTGGCAGGCTACAGTCCATAAGTTTGCAAAGAGTCAGACACGACTGAAGCACTTTAGCATGTATGCACGCAAGATCCTCTAATCACTGGCTGTAACACTTACTGACTGATGTGTGTTAGCTGCTCAGTCGTGTCTGGCTTTTTGTCATCCTATGGACTGTAGCCTGTCAGGCCCCTCTGTCCAAGGGATACTCCAGGCAAGAATACTGGAGTGGGTTGCCATTTCCTTCTCCAGGGGACCTTCCTGACCCAGGGATTGAACCTGTGTCTCCTGCACTGCAGGCAGATTCTTTACCAAATGAGCCACCTTCAGGAAGCTGTTATTGACTGGAAGCACCACCAGATTGGGTTGAAAGAGACAGAAATGGAGCTCCAACTCATATGGGTAGGAAGTAGGTTGAGAAGGCTATGAAATCACCAACTAAGTGTTCTTATGGAAAACAAAGGATGTTACAGGAAGAGACAACAGTCCAGGGGGTGCAGCCAACATCCACCAGAGAGTCCAGGGCCCTAGAAAGAAACTTCAGCCATCCCTGCAGTGGAGCACAGAATTGCTTTGCGATTGTGCTGATGCAGCCTCTTGTTTCTCCCTTTTTCGAATGAGAGTGTCTATTGTGGTTATTCTGTGCTCGTCCCACCATTGTGTGTGGAGTACGTGTCTGCATGTAGGGGTGAAAATAACTAGTCTCTATCAGTTCAGTTCAGTTCATTCACTCAGTCGTGTCTGACTTTTTGCATCCCCATGGACTGCAGCATGCTAGGCCTCCCTGTCCATCACCAACTCCCAGAGCTTGCTTAAACTCATGTCCATTGAGTCGGTGATGCCATCCAATCATCTCATCCTCTGTCGTCCCCTTCTCCTGCCTTTAATCTTTCCCAGAATCAGAGTCTTTGCCAATGAGTCGGTTCTTTGCATCAGGTGGCCAAAGTATTGGAGCTTCAGCTTCAGCATCAGCCCTTCCAATGAGTATTTAGGACTGATTTTCTTTAGGATGGACTGGTTGGATCACCTTGCTGTCCAAGGGACTCTCAAGAGTCTTCTCCAACATCACAATTCAAAAGCGTCAATTCTTTGGCACTCAGCTTTCTTTACAGTCCAACTCTCACATCCATATGTGACCATAGATGGACCTTTGTGGGTAAAGTAATGTCTCTGCTTTTTAATAGGCTATCTAGTTTTGTCATAGCTTTTCTTCCAAGTAGCAAGAGTCTTTTCATTTCATGGCTGCAATCACCATCTGCAGTGATTTTGGAGCCCCCCAAAATAAAGTCTGTTACTGTTTCCATTTTCCCCCCATCTATTTGCCATGAAGTGATGGGACCAGAGGCCATAGTTCATTGCATTCAGATGGTCATGAACTACCTCAGTGAGTTCTTTACGAAGAGCNTACAATTTTTAAGGTGACAACTTAAGTCAGAAAGTTTGTGAGAGCCATTGTTGGTCCTTAAGAACTTGGAGTCACTTGCAAAGTTTAAAATAGGAGTTGATGATTAGGAAGCCTTTGTTTGGCCAGGAAGAGTTCTCTCTTTGCAGTCACTTCACTGAAAGGGAGCCTTTAGCTGTTATTCTGAACATGAAGATTCACAAAACCCAGTGCGGCCAGGGGCTGACAGGCTTGGAGGAGGAAAAGGGCTGCCTTGTCCTGAGTGAAGTCTTGAACTCACTCCTCGGCCATCAGTTAGAACCCTAAAAGTTTCTCATAACAGGTGAATGGGCACTGTGAAAAACTAATTGCTGAAGAAGCAACACTCATAACCTTTCATGGGACTTGTGTGAGTATTTCTCCATCTTTACAATCAAGAGACCCTTCCTTAGACAGATCAGCCTCCGATTTGGTCTGATTCCAGGGTGCCTTGTGGTTGATGAGTGATTGCTCCATGATATCTCTGGGTCTGTGGCTGGTTAGGCCCAGGGAGAGCAAGGGCATACATTTCTTCTTCTTCTTCTTTTTTTTTTTTTTAAGTTATTTGTTTATTTTAATTGGAGGCTAATTACTTCACAATATTGTAGTGGTTTTTGCCATCCATTGACATGAATCAGCCACGGGTGTACATGTGTACATGTCCCCCATCCTGAACACCCCTCCCACCTCCCTCCCCATCCTATCCCTCAGGGTCATCTCAGTGCACCAGCCCTGAGCATCTTGCCTCATGCATCAAACTTGGACTGGCGATCTTATTTCACATAGGATAATATACATGTTTCAATGCTATTCTCTTAAATCATCCCACCCTCGCCTTCTCTCATAGAGTCCAGAAGTCTGTTCTTTACATCTGTGTCTCTTTTGCTGTCTCACATATAGGGTCATTGTTACCATCTTTCTAAATTCTATATATGTGTGTTAATATACTGTATTGGTGTTTTTCTTTCTGACTTACTTCACTCTGTGTAATAGGCTCCAGTTTCATCCACTTCATTAGAACTGATTCAAATGCATTCTTTTAAATAGCTGAGTAATATTCCATTGTGTATATGGACCACAGCTTTCTTATCCATTCGTCTGCTGATGGACATCTAGGTTGCTTCCATGTCCTGGCTATTGTAAACAGTGCTGCGATGAACATTGGGGTACACGTGTCTCTTTCAACTCTGGTTAAGGACACACAGGTTTTGTGACTATGATCCCTTCCCATCCCTTCCTTGGTCTCCTCCCCACATTATACTTTTCATGACTATCTCTAGACTCTCCCTTATTGTCTTCCTTTTCTGTTTTAAGATGAGGCTCTCTAGATCTTAAAGCATCCCTTCGCTGGCCCCTGCCTGTTTCTCAAGCTTGGTAGTCCTCTCTTGGCATTTCTGGATGAAGCTGGGCTTCCCTGAGCACCCTGCTGCAGGCACTTTCTGCCCTACTAGGGGAAGGAGCCGAGGGTCCTGGCGCAGTGACCGGGCTGCAGTCGATCCCTCTGTCAGCCCTTCTGGGTCTGCTTTACACCCAGGCCTGCCACTGGCTTCTACCAAGTCATGGGGCCCCAGCCCCTCTCTGGGGAACCTGCCTGGCACTCAGTATCACCACTCCTGTTGGACGGGCCTTTTCTGTTTGCCCTTGACAGCCATCCCAGGGGCTGGCGTGTTGCCCCTGGATCAGAGTCCGCTGGTGGGACCCCATTTATCTGCCCTGCTTCTCTGATGCTCTTTGCCTGTCTTGCCGCCTCCTAGACTAGCTCCTGCTGCTGCTTTCTCCCTGCTCCTGGTCTAGTTTATTCGCTGGAAAACGTGACAGTTTGCCCTGTTGACAAATGTGCCAGTTCCCTCACCTCATTCCCAAGCTGTCTGCCTCCCCTGGTGACTTGTGGCTGGTTGCCAACCCTTTGGGACGCTGGGTACTTGCTGGACTGGATTTGGAGGCTGAGTCTGCCTGCTCCCAGGGTCTCTTTTCCCCTGTCTCCACCCCAGTGACTCCTTCAAGCTCCAGGTTGGGTCCCTTCAAATCCCTTCCATCCATTGCAGTTAGCCAGCCTTTACTCATGCAGCTCATACCTCCAAATCTCTCAGCTGTTTGGATTCAAGTTTTCCTTCCACACTGTCTCTTTCCTAGATTTGCTAATCTGCCTTCTCAAGTGGGGTTTCTCTTTACTGGCGTTTGTTTAGAGGCTGCCTGAGGCGTGCTTTCTCAATGACTGTCCCACATGGTGTTGCCTCCCCACTCTATTGCAAATATGCCACCAGGGATCCTCATGGCCACGTTGTTGACAAAATTCCTGGCTGCATCTCAGTCCCCTTTCTCTCTTCCCACCTCTCTTTCCAGCATCTGGCATCGTGACCACCTGTTCATTCTGAAAGCGCCCTCTCCCCTTGCCTTGGATGGGGATTTGCCCTCGTCACCTCTTCTCGGCCCCTCTAGCCGTGACTACCATTGCTAGCTTTTCCATAGTCCCTCCCCTCTCCCTTCCATCTCAGGGATTCACGTGTCTTCTAAGACCTCTGCCTTCACTCTTGTGGTGAAGCGACATGTAGTCTGAAGCACAGAACTCACACACCTGTACACCCTGCCTCACCGGCACTCCAGTTTTGAATTTCCAAGTTTAGAGTTGAAGGGGGATGTGAGAGTTTCCTGGAGTCATCAGTGTTTTTATTGTTATCATTGGTTTTTTACCATTACATTCACCTTGTTATCCCTCTCTTCCCCCAGATCAGGAATCTGGGACTCTTTCATTTGATTTCTTCTTTCTCCGTAAATAACTGATTAATTTTGACCACTCTGCGTGGCATGCAGGATCTTAATTCCCTGACCAGGGATGGAACCCGTGTCCCCAGCAGTGGAAGCATGGAGTCTCGACCACTGGACCATCATGGAAATCCCCTCTTTTCTCTCATTTAAACAGCAGCATTTTAATGATACATCCCTGCCTTCTTCTTCATTCTTTCATTGTAGGAAAACAAAAGAACTCCTATGCACTGGAGTTTTTGCTCTGTAGCAAGAGGTCATCCCACTGGACTCTGAGTCATTGCTGATCCAGTAAGCTTCAGATAGTCTGAGAGAACATATGCACACGTGTAACATACACACACGCACATCTGCGTGTCCAAGTACATGGGCGAATACACTGAATGAGGAGAGAGATAGGTTCTTTGCTCTGGAGTTTCCTCTACAGTTTGTGTTGTCCATTTTGGTGCTGGCTCCTGGGCCTCAAGCTGTCATGTACTGCAGTGAGCTGTCACCTGACGTGTCCCACTCACTCATGGACATGCCCAGGTGTCCCAGAGTTAGTGATGCTGTGGCTGGAAGACATGGTGGTTGGAACACACTCCTAAAGCAAGGATATAACTTTAAAAAGATACCATCTGGCTGTGTGATCTCTCAAACTAAGCAATAAAGTAATATTTTGGCATTATTATTATTATTTTTCTTGGTTAGTTTGCTTTTTACAATGAAAGTAACTCTGAAACTTTGAACGCTGTTCATAACAATCATATAAACTCTTTTACCCAAACCACCAGAACAAAGTAGCTAAGTGGAAAATATGAACAGTCTTGTTTGATGTGTTTGGCATCTCATTTAGATCCACAGGACATAACCTGTGCAAAGGTTAGTACTCCCTGATCAGTGAAAAGACTTTATAACACTCATGAACAACAGTGCTGGTTCTAGAACACGGGAATTCTTTCCTAAGCTAGTGAGATTTCTATGTGTCAGTTCCACTATTGTTATTTGATATGTTTGTGTGTGTATGTGTTAGCATGCTCAGCTGTGTCCAAATCTTTGTGACCCTTTGGATGTAGCCCTCCAGGCTCCTCTGTCCATGGGATTTCTCAGGCAAGAATACTGGAGTGGGTTGGCGTTTCCTACTCCAGAAGATCTTCCAGACCCAGGGATCAAACCCATGTCTCCTGCATTGCAGGTGGACTCTTTACCCACTAAGCTATCAGGGAAGTTTTCCATGCTTAATCTATATGTTTAATCCATTGGAGGCAGTTGAACTGTGAGATGTTTCCATCATTTTGGCAAAGAAGTTTAAATAAAATGACCATATGGGGCAATGGAAAGCTTTGAGAAGACAATCATATGAACGAGGAACTGCTAATCAGATAAACTAGGAGGAGAAGTCCCAAAAGGACGTCCTGTTTCATTGTAAACAGAACCGCAGTTTACCTGAATCTCTGCGTGTGTTTATTCATGGCGCGAACTCATAATCTGTGTCCTAGTTCAGTTTATTTCACTTCTCATAAGTTTGTTTGTCTTCCTCCTCCTGGCTGATGGCAAGCACTGTCTGGCTGGGATGGAAAAGTTCTTGTTGGGCAGACCAGTCCTGCTTTAATGAGCTTGGGCAGAAGCCAACATTTAGGTCAGGTTTGAGAATCGAACTGACAGGAAAATGTAATCTAGGAAGGTCTGAGGCTGAATGCAGGAGAGCTCTCAGCAAAGCCAGATGTAGGAACTGGTTTCTTCTGCAAGTGTTTGATTTGCAGCATGACATCTAGTGCCATAGCCCTCTGTCTTGGATTATTATTTTTTAGTGGAGAAAATAATCTTTCTGTGTGTGCTGAGTATTCCCAGCCATAGAAGATCCCTGCGCTGATGTCTAAATATGCAGAATGACCAGCTTGTTGCTGGCACTTTTTGCCTTTCTTTGTCATGTCACTTAAGTGATGAAGAACAGTGAGGACTGTTGCATCGATTAAGGAGAAGGCTTAGAACAGGATCTTTTCCCTTTAGGCAGGCTGGTAAACTTTGTCCTCACACTTGATTCAATCAATCAATTCAGTATTCAAATTTCAAGAATTTACTTGAAATTCTATCATCTCAAATCTAACACCCACCTGCTGATGGGCTTGATAGTCAGAGATCCAGGGATCCACACCTTTTCCCAAAGCACACTAGGGGTTTAGATGGAAGTGGGACTTATCCACTTCCTTCTCTGCTTCCTATCTTTCCTCCTCCAAAACCACATGGCATTGCTTACTTATTTTATTAGTTACTTTTAGAAATATTTTGAATGAGTCATTTCTCTTCCCCCCACCCACCTAGTGGAAGACCTATCATTTTGGTGGGCTCATCATTCTAAAAAGTTGTTAATGAGGAACGGATAAATTAGGAGATTGGGATTAAACACCCACACTACTATATATAGAATGGGCTTCTCAGGTTCAGTGGTGAAGAATCTGACTGCCAATGCAGGAGAGGCTGGAGACATGGGTTCCATCCCTGGGTTGGGAAGATCCCCTGGAGAAGGAAATGGCAACCCACTCTAGTATTCTTGCCTGGGAAATCCCATGGACAGAGAAGCCTGCCCTTTCCTACTCTAGGGGAACTTCAGGCCTGAAGTTGTTATCCATCTGTGTCTAATCAGTCTCTAGGGATCTTACAAATCGCTGGATAGTGGGTAATGGGGCTGGAGGGCTTCCCAGCTGGCACTAGTGGTAAAGAATCCACCTCCCAATGAAGGATATGCAAGAGACACGTGTTTGATCCCTGGGTTAGGAAGTTCCCCTGGAGTAGGAAACGGCAACCCACTTTAGTCTTATTGCTTGACAAGTTCCATGGATGGAGGAGCCTGGCGGNTAGTCAGAGATCCAGGGATCCACACCTTTTCCCAAAGCACACTAGGGGTTTAGATGGAAGTGGGACTTATCCACTTCCTTCTCTGCTTCCTATCTTTCCTCCTCCAAAACCACATGGCATTGCTTACTTATTTTATTAGTTACTTTTAGAAATATTTTGAATGAGTCATTTCTCTTCCCCCCACCCACCTAGTGGAAGACCTATCATTTTGGTGGGCTCATCATTCTAAAAAGTTGTTAATGAGGAACGGATAAATTAGGAGATTGGGATTAAACACCCACACTACTATATATAGAATGGGCTTCTCAGGTTCAGTGGTGAAGAATCTGACTGCCAATGCAGGAGAGGCTGGAGACATGGGTTCCATACCTGGGTTGGGAAGATCCCCTGGAGAAGGAAATGGCAACCCACTCTAGTATTCTTGCCTGGGAAATCCCATGGACAGAGAAGCCTGCCCTTTCCTACTCTAGGGGAACTTCAGGCCTGAAGTTGTTATCCATCTGTGTCTAATCAGTCTCTAGGGATCTTACAAATCGCTGGATAGTGGGTAATGGGGCTGGAGGGCTTCCCAGCTGGCACTAGTGGTAAAGAATCCACCTCCCAATGAAGGATATGCAAGAGACACGTGTTTGATCCCTGGGTTAGGAAGTTCCCCTGGAGTAGGAAACGGCAACCCACTTTAGTCTTATTGCTTGACAAGTTCCATGGATGGAGGAGCCTGGCGGGCTACAATCCATGGGGCCACAGAGGGTCGGACATGACTGAGAGACTAAGCAGCAAAAATGGGGCTGGAAGCCTTAAGCCGTACAACTTTCTAGGTCTAATCCAAGTCCTGCATTATGTTGATGAGAAAGAATTTGAAACAAGTTTAGAATCCAGGTGTTCTGCCTTGGGGTACATGTCAGTGCCTGCTATATCAGGGGCCCCCAAATGGCAATGATCCCAATCACCTGGGTGCTTATTAAGCATGCAGATTCCTGGGCCACTTCTATGAGACTCTGTTTTAATAAGTACTCTGAGTCAGCACTGTATAGTCACTATATAATGTGAGCCATATGTGCAAGCTAAATTTTTCTAGTGATCACATACAAAAAGTAAAAAAGGACAAGTGACATTTTAGTAACATTTTACTTAATCTAGTGTAGCCAATTTATCATTATATCATATATCATCATTCTAGAAAGTTATTAATGAGGAATGGATAGATTAGGAGATTGGGATTAAACATCCACACTACTATATATAAAATGGTCTTCTCAGGTGGCTCAGTGGTGAAGAATCTGTCTGCTAATGCAGGAGATTCTGGAGACATGGGTTCCATCCCTGGGTTGGGAAGATCCCCTGGAGAAGGAAATGGCAACCCACTCTAGTATTCTTGCCTGGGAAATCCCATGGACAGAGAAGCCTGGTGGGCTATAATCTATGGGGTTGCAAGAGTTGGACATGATTTAGTGACTAAACATATATAAAATAGATAACCATCAATGATATATTGTATAGCACAGGGACAGGAGTATACTCTACACAGACACAGGGAACTTTACATGTCTTGTAAAAACCTGTTAGGGGAAAGAGTCAGAGAAAGACAATGTGTATATATGTATATATATATATGTCTTCCCTGGTGGCTCAGATCTGCCTACAGTGCGGGAGACCCATATATATAATCACTGACTCACTTTGCTATGCAATTGAAACTAGCACAACATTGTAAATCAACTATACTTCAATTAAAAAAAAAAACAAAGAAGTTCTCAATGAGTTATTTGACTTTTTAAAAAATTTTTATTTTTACTTTATTCTACGTTACAATACTGTATTGGTTTTGCCATACATTGACATGAATCAGCCACAGGTGAACACGAGCTTTGGTACCTAATCTTTGAGATTTAGTGTGCATTTTATAGCGATAGCACATCTTAGTTTGAACTAGCCACATTTCAAGTGTCAAAAGCCACAAGTGGCTAGTGGCTGTTGTACAGTACAGTTGCACATCTATAACTGTTGCTTCCCAGTCATTGGAGCTCTTTGTAAAGCTATGACTGCCAACCAAGGAAGTCCCGCCCCATTGCTCAATACATTTAAGCATCTAGTGGTGTTAAGTTCCAAATCCAAGCGCCGCACCAGGCAAACCATGTTAAACGTTGTGGGCTACAGTACGATTATAGACAGCGATGTGTATTCACAGCAAATATGCAGGAAACCATTGGCCTTCAGATAACACAGACATCTTGGGGCCACACGCCGCTCGCGNGTGGGCTACAGTACGATTATAGACAGCGATGTGTATTCACAGCAAATATGCAGGAAACCATTGGCCTTCAGATAACACAGACATCTTGGGGCCACACGCCGCTCGCGTGCCTCTGATCACGTGCGGACTGTGGTGCGGACTGGCAACTGTACGCACTGAAGCCATAGGCGGCCAGCGAAGGGCTCAGTGGAATTTTCAACCAGAAGCAGCGGAGAGGTTTTCCAGTTCAATCTGTAAGCGCAGTCGGGGGATTTCTGCACATGAACCAGCTTGTTTGGCTTGACAAGCCTTCTCTGTGCTCTGCCCCGTCTCAGTCCCAGGCTCACAAAGGTGCTCTGTGTGTAAATGTGCAGGGAGGTGGTAGGAGGTGCAGAGAAGGTCAAGGCAAACTTTTCTGAAAAATGCATCGTCAGGAAGCCAGGGTGGAAATACAGGAAGGGTCCCTTCTCTCAGCCTCCACTCCCCACCNAAGTATGCTCATCTTTTCCACTAGATTGGAAGATTTTTTAAAAAAATTAATTTTTAATTGCTCTTTAAGAAATTGTTTTTATGTATTAAAATTATTTATTTTATATTGGAATGTAGTTGATTAACAATGTTGTGTTCTTTTCAGTTCTGTACAGCAGAGTGATTCAGTTTTACATATCCATGTTTCTATCACAAGTTCTCCATGAATAGTGGAAGCAGTCCTTAAAGATAGGACACAAATATTTATCCTCCACAACTCACAAATTGCTGTCTTTGAAGCTTGTTTCTAGTCAATGGCTTAAAATTAAAAATTGCACTTCTCTATAGACACATGTTACTTAGGTTCCCAGGTCAGCTGGTTGAAGTTTGCCAAGACTGCCATGTTAATTTCTGTAGTATTGACGCAGCACTACAGACCGTAATCACCAGATGTGTCTGTAATTCTGNATAGACACATGTTACTTAGGTTCCCAGGTCAGCTGGTTGAAGTTTGCCAAGACTGCCATGTTAATTTCTGTAGTATTGACGCAGCACTACAGACCGTAATCACCAGATGTGTCTGTAATTCTGGCGAAGGGTCTCTCAGTTGAGCCATGGAAAGCAATTTCTTAAAGAACCTGTGTGCTGTGCTCAGTTGTGTCTGACTCTGTACCATCACCCACTAGGATTCTCTGTCTGTTGAATTTTTTAGGCAAAAATACCTAACACTATCCCTGCACTAATTGCCCTGGAGTGAAGCTCTTTTCTTACTCCTCTGCTCAAGGGCATGCATACTCCTTTGTTGTTTAGTTACTAAATTTTTTCTCAACCCCATGGACTATAGCCCACCAGGCAAGCATGTTGGAGTGGATTGCATTTCCTTCTTTGGGAATCTACCTGACCCAGGGGTTGAACTGATGTCTCCTGCATTGGCAGGAAGATTCTTTATCACTGAGCCACCTGGGAAGCAGTGCATGCTCCTTCAGTCATCAATCAGTTCACTTCAGTCGCTCAGTCGTGTCCAACTCTTTGTGACCTCATGGACTGCAGCATGGCAGGCCTCCCTGTCCATTACCAACTCCCGGAGCCTACTCAAACTCATGTCTGTTGAGCTGGTGATGCCATCCAACCATCTCATCCTCTGGTGTCCCCTTCTCCTCCTGCCTTCAATCTTTCCCAGCATCAGGGTCCTTTCCAATGAGTCAGTTCTTCACATCAAGTGGCCAAAGTATTGGAGTTTCAGCTTCAGCATCAGTCCTTTCAGTGAATATTCAGCACTGATCTCCTTTAGGATGGACTGGCTTGATCTCCTTGCAGTGCAAGGTACTCTCAAGAGTCTTCTCCAACATCACAGTTCAAAAGCAATTCTTTGGCAATCATCAGCCTTCTTTTTTAAAAAAAATTATTTATTTTAATTGGAGGCTAATTACTTTATGATATTGTAGTGGTTTTTGCCATACACTGACATGAATCAGCCATGGGTGTACATGTGCCCCCCATCCTGAACCCCCTCCCACCTCCCTCCCCATCCCATCCCTCAGGGTTGTACCAGTGCACTGGCTTTGAGTGCCCTGTTTCATGCATCTGACTTGGACTGGTCATCTATTTCACATATGATAATATACATATTTCATTGCTATTCTCTCAAATCATCCCCCCTAGCCTTCTCCCACAGAGTCTAAAAGTCTGTTCTTTATGTCTGTGTCTCTTTTGCTGTCTAGCATATAAGGTCATCATTACCATCTTTCTAAATTCCATATATATGTATTAGTATACTGTATTGGTATTGTATATGATATTATACTGTATATAGGTTAGTAGACTGTATCGACTTACTTCACTCTGTATAATAGGCTCCAGCTTCATCCACCTCATTAGAACTGATTCAAATGCATTCTTTTTGATGGCTGAGTAATATTCCATTTTGTATATGTACCACAGCTTTCTTATCCGTTCATCTGCCAATGGACATCTAGGTTGCTTCCATGTCCTGGCTATTGTAAACAGTGCTGTGATGAACATTGGGGTATACATGTCTCTTTCAGTTCTGGTTTCCTCAGTGTGTATGCCCAGCAGTGGGATTGCTGGGTCGTATGGGAGTTCTATTTCCAGTTTTATAAAGAATCTCCACACTGTTCTCCAAAGTGGCTGTACTAGTTTGCATTCCCACCAATGGTATAAGAGGGTTCCCTTTCTCCACATCCTCTCCAGCATTTATTGTTTGTAGACTTTTTGATATTAGCCATTCTGACTGGTGTGAGATGGTGCCTCACTGTGGTTTTGATTTGCATTTCTCTGATAATGAGTGATGTTGAGCATCTTTTCATGTGTTTGTTAGCCATCTGTATGTCTTCTTTGGAGAAACGTCTGTTTAGTTCTTTGGCCCATTTTTTGATTGGGTTGTTTGTTTTTCTGGTATCGAGCTGCATGAAGATCATTTTTGCACAGTTCTTCTGTGTATTCTTGCCACCTCTTCCTAGTATCTTCTGCTTCTGTTAGGTCCATGCCGTTTCTGTCTTTTATTGTGCCCATTTCTGCATGAAATATTCCCTTGGTATCTCTAATTTTCTTGAAGAAATCTCTAGTTTTTCCTTTTCTTTTGTTTTCCTCTATTTGTTTGCATTGATCACTGAGGAAGGTTTTCTTATTTTTCCTTGGTATTCTTTGGGACTCTGCATGCAGAGGGATAGATCTTTCCTTTTCTCCTTTGCCTTTCACTTCTCTTTTTTTCTCAGCTATTTGAAAGACCTCCTCAGACAACCATTTTGCCTTTTTGAATTTCTTTTTCTTGGGGATGATTTTGGTCACTGCTTGCTGTGCAATGTCATGAACTTCTGTCCATAGTTCCCCAGGCACTCTGTCTATCAGATTGAATCCCTTGAATCTATTTGTTACTTCCACTGTGTAATCATGAGGGATTTGATTTAGGTCATACCCGAATGATCTAATGATCTTCCCTATTTTCTTCCATTTCAGTCTGAGTTTTGTAATAAGGAGTTCATGATCTAAACTAGGGTCAGCTCCCAGTCTTGTTTTTGCTGACTGTATAGTGCATGCTCCTTACCGACTACCAAACACACGCCTGCTCTTCAGGAAGTAGTCAAGGCCTTCAACCACACACTCCGTCTTTCCTGTCCTTGTGTGTGCTATTTCTCCCCCTGGACACATGCTGTGTCAAGCTTTGCCTGAATCTGCCCCATGCTTCCTCAGTTTCCCACCTTTGCTCCTGTTGTTTTCGGCACCCTGAATCAATTCCCATCATTTCCTCCTGAGCGTACCTCTTCTTTGTTGGCTCATCTCATATGCTGCCTCCTTTCATGATTTCTCCCAACTAGAATGTACCTTTCCCTTCTATTTTACAGCCTCATCCTGCTATTATCTTACTTGTCTTATGACATATAATATGATTTTTGAGGGGTAATGTTTTTAGACTATTAGCAACCCCTGAGTATCCATGGAGGGTGGAGATCCTTAAGATCTTATCCACCATCCTTAAGATCACCAGTCCAAGTTAGATGCGTAGGACAAGGATCTTATCTGCCTCCGAGGATCCGGCAGTGCCTAGCACTGTGCTTGACGTACAGCGGCTGCCCAGTGACTCCTAAGGGTGTTGAACTGCCTCCCTGCCCCCACCTCACCATCCTTATACTGCAAGGGGGCGCTGCACGCGCAGGTGCCCGTAGGAGGGTGGGGGCGGGGGAGTCTGTGTTGCTTTCCAAACCTTAATGTCCACAGACAGCTCTAAGTGCTGTCTACTTTTGGCTCAGAGTCAGATATAATAAAACAAAATCAGCCGTTACGACTAATGCTTTTTAACTTTTGTTGTAAGACTCACAAAAGACGCTTGCTATCCCTGACTTGTGTCAGATACAATAAATATAATTAATCTCTGGAAACACATAGATGGAATTACTTAAGTCATGTCTTAATTCGTTTCCAATCTTCTGAATCTCCCAGGCCTAGAGCAGATCACGTGGCCTTCTGCTGCAGGAAGCCCCTCAAACAAGCTCTTCTCCCAGGTTTGGCGGTATGGATGGTGACTTTTTCTGGACCTTTTCAACTTGAAAGTGGAAGACACTGGGCTCTCCATATCCATCTTTTGGGGAATCACTGAAAAAAAAGGTTATCTTTCAATGAGAGGTGACTTCTCTTTTCATCTCTGACTGTGTTTTCACATCTAATAGAGTCAAGAATGGACTTTGCACGCACTTCCCTGAGTGCAAAGTCAGTGAGGCCACAGTTCTGGAGGTGAGTGGCACTGAGCTCTCTCCCAACTTAGTGTCACCAAAGAACTCCTTGCCATGAGCCATCATGTGTTTGGAACTACCATCATGTGTTTGGAACTACTGCCTTGGAAAAATTGCTGATTTTTATGAGTTGCTGCTGCTACTGCTAACTCACTTCAGTCGTGTCCGACTCTGTGCGACCCCATAGATGGCCTCCCACCAGGCTCCTCCATCCTTGGGATTCTCCAGGCAAGAACACTGGAGTGGGTTGCCATTTCCTTCTCCAATCATGAAAGTGAAAAGTGAAAGTGAGGTTGCTCAGTCGTGTCTGACTCTTCATGACCCCATGGGCTGCAGCCTACCAGGCTCCTCCATCCATGGGATTTTCCAGGCAAGAGTACTAGAGTGGGGTGCCAGGCATCCTTAGTGTTCATCCAGTCCAAGAGCCCCATTTGGCAAAAAAGAAACCAAGCTTTGATGAGCTTACCTGTCTTGCTGGGGGCCTCATCATGGTTGAGGGTCAGCAACTGGGTATGAATCATCTCTGCTAGGATTTTTACCTCATGTGCTCAGACACTGAGTCATGTCTAACTCTTTGTGACCCCATGAACTGTAGCCTATCAGGCTCCTCTGTCCATGGGATTCTCCAGGCAGGAACACTGGAGTCAGTTGCCATTTCCTCCTATAGGAGATCTTCCTGACCCAGGGATCAAACCCACATCTCTTATGTTTCCTGCATTGGCAGATGGATTCTTTACCACTAAGGCCACCCAGGAAGCCCATGGGTTTTTCTCATTCTTTCAGGTGAGATTCTTTTTATTATTTCATAGATTCCATAATGGAAAGATTTGGTCAACAAGACAATGCAGTCCTTTCATCTACTGAACCAGTATTTAAGGCTACTATAGGTCAGGCACTTTCTGTGTACTAGAAATATGATGACGCACACACACACACACA
>SJYW01056855.1:0-25084 GCA_006410735.1 Raphicerus campestris | reverse complement strand
CCATCATGTGTTTGGAACTACTGCCTTGGAAAAATTGCTGATTTTTATGAGTTGCTGCTGCTACTGCTAACTCACTTCAGTCGTGTCCGACTCTGTGCGACCCCATAGATGGCCTCCCACCAGGCTCCTCCATCCTTGGGATTCTCCAGGCAAGAACACTGGAGTGGGTTGCCATTTCCTTCTCCAATCATGAAAGTGAAAAGTGAAAGTGAGGTTGCTCAGTCGTGTCTGACTCTTCATGACCCCATGGGCTGCAGCCTACCAGGCTCCTCCATCCATGGGATTTTCCAGGCAAGAGTACTAGAGTGGGGTGCCAGGCATCCTTAGTGTTCATCCAGTCCAAGAGCCCCATTTGGCAAAAAAGAAACCAAGCTTTGATGAGCTTACCTGTCTTGCTGGGGGCCTCATCATGGTTGAGGGTCAGCAACTGGGTATGAATCATCTCTGCTAGGATTTTTACCTCATGTGCTCAGACACTGAGTCATGTCTAACTCTTTGTGACCCCATGAACTGTAGCCTATCAGGCTCCTCTGTCCATGGGATTCTCCAGGCAGGAACACTGGAGTCAGTTGCCATTTCCTCCTATAGGAGATCTTCCTGACCCAGGGATCAAACCCACATCTCTTATGTTTCCTGCATTGGCAGATGGATTCTTTACCACTAAGGCCACCCAGGAAGCCCATGGGTTTTTCTCAAATATTCTTTCAGGTGAGATTCTTTTTATTATTTTATAGATTCCATAATGGAAAGATTTGGTCAACAAGACAATGCAGTCCTTTCATCTACTGAACCAGTATTTAAGGCTACTATAGGTCAGGCACTTTCTGTGTACTAGAAATATGATGACGCACACACACACACACGCACACACACACACACACACTTGCCGTGGTGAATCCTCCAGTTTACTGAGTCAATCAGATACTAGACAGGACACTTCAGGGAACTTTGATGCGTGTTGGAAAGGGGAAGTGTAGGGTTCCTGAACTTCTAAGCAAAGGGCAGGACTTGGCTGGAAGAATCTGGACTAATTGTAAGTAGAAAGGCCTGGGGTTCGGTGAGAGCTTTCTCTCTGGTTTCTCTCATGTCCACACACATGTCTGCTGTGTGCATGTTCAGTTGTGTCTGACTTTTTGTGACCCCATGGACTGTAGCCCACCAGACTCCTCTGTCCTTGGGATTCTCCAAGCAAGAATACTAGAGTGGGTTGCCATTTCCTCCTCCAGGGAATCTTCCTGTCTCAGGGATTGAACTCACATCTCCTGTGGCTCTTGCATTGCAGGCAGATTCTTTACCCACGAGCCACCTGGGAAGCCCTTACTCTGGATACTTTCATAGCCACACTCTGCTTCTCTCTCCAGTCTCATCTCACCTGCCTACATGCTAACGTACACCTCAGCATTCTTCTTCTGTTCTTTGCCCAAACTTTTCTTTATTTTCACACCTTTGCACATCCTGTCGCTTTACTGGAAATNACCAGACTCCTCTGTCCTTGGGATTCTCCAAGCAAGAATACTAGAGTGGGTTGCCATTTCCTCCTCCAGGGAATCTTCCTGACTCAGGGATTGAACTCACATCTCCTGTGGCTCTTGCATTGCAGGCAGATTCTTTACCCACTGAGCCACCTGGGAAGCCCTTACTCTGGATACTTTCATAGCCACACTCTGCTTCTCTCTCCAGCCTCATCTCACCTGCCTGCATGCTAACATACACCTCAGCATTCTTCTTCTGTTCTTTGCCCAAGCTTTTCTTTATTTTCACACCTTTGCACACCCTGTCGCTTTACTGGAAAANTACTTTCATAGCCACACTCTGCTTCTCTCTCCAGTCTCATCTCACCTGCCTACATGCTAACGTACACCTCAGCATTCTTCTTCTGTTCTTTGCCCAAACTTTTCTTTATTTTCACACCTTTGCACATCCTGTCGCTTTACTGGAAATGTGAACTGCTTCCAGATCCACTCATAGTTTAGGATTCAGCTTTCAACTTGACCCTCCTGGACTGTTTTGGTTAATTCTCCTATAAGATATCATGGGCTTCCCAGGTGGCGCTAGTGGTTAAGAACCTGCAATCCAATGCAGGAGATGCAGGAGACGCAGATTTGATCCCCGGGCTGGGAAAATCCCCGGAGGAGGGCATGGAAACCCACTCCAGTATTCTTGCCTGCAGAATCCTATGGGAAGAGGAAGCTGGTGGGCTCCAGTCTATGCATTCTCATGGAGTCGGACACAGCTGAAGTGACTTAGCACACAAGGTATCATACCTTTTATGTATGTTTCTGCTGGGCTTAATAGATGTTCGTGTGCCTGTGTATTTGGTTGCCTGTGTTCTTTGCTAGCCTGAGAGCCTCCTGTGAGGGCCAGAGGGTTGTCTTATTTGTCTCAGTGTGCCTCACACAGTCTGAGACTTGTTAGTTACTCCCAAAACATGTTTGTTTATCAGCAGGTAAAGAAATATAGCTTGACTCCAGCCTGGTTCTCCTTTCTGCCTCCTTCTTTTCCATTCTTCTATCCATCTATCCATCCTTCTATAAATCCATCAGATATTTTTGAGAATCTGCTCTGAGCTTGGTCTTGAGCTTCCTTGTAGTCCAGTAGCAGAGTTCGATAGGCAATTAGATAAAATAGCTTAGCAGGGTTCTTGATGTTATAGGAGTTGAAAAAAAGCGCTCCAGAGCCTTGAGGGATGGTGGGTCCATGTTTTTTGTCTGGGGTAATCTGGGAAGTCTTTACCAAGGTGGTGTTGTCTGAGTTGCATCTTGAAAAATGAAGAGATCTGCCCAGTAGCGAAAAGGGGTAGGAAGGGGTTTGCGTTGGAGGCAGGAAAAGTCCCTGAGTTGTGGAGAGTAAGAAGTTCAGTGTTCATGAGTGGNGTAGTCCAGTAGCAGAGTTCGATAGGCAATTAGATAAAATAGCTTAGCAGGGTTCTTGATGTTATAGGAGTTGAAAAAAAGAGCTCCAGAGCCTTGAGGGACGGTGGGTCCATGTTTTTTGTCTGGGGTAATCTGGGAAGTCTTTACCAAGGTGGTGTTGCTGAGTTGCATCTTGAAAAATGAAGAGATCTGCCCAGTAGCGAAAAGGGGTAGGAAGGGGTTTGCGTTGGAGGCAGAAAAAGTCCCTGAGTTGTGGAGAGTAAGAAGTTCAGTGTTCATGAGTGGAGGGTGTGTACCTGTGGGGGGGTGGTGTGGGAGTCAGGACAGGGAAGGATGTGTGGGAAGGAGAGAGGAGGGTGAAGGCCTCGTGGAAAACACTCTTGCCTGTATAAACAATATGAGCTTTATTGTGTAAGCCCTGGAGATCCTACTGAGGTTTTTCAGCAGGGAAATTGCCTCCGTTTTGTAGGAAGTTGATGGTACCTCCCTGGGGCCATCATAAGAGAAATTCTAGAGATAACAAAGGCAGACCCTACAAGAGGATTTTCAGTGCTGGTCTGCCATGTGGTCCCCTGTTCCTCAGCTGCCTTCTCTTATAGCACCCCCTGATCCGGGGACATGGGCCATTGCTAGCACAGGACTGAGATCACTGCAGGGGAAAAGAAGACAAGGTTATGGGGGTGACCGGCTCTTTGGCAAGTATTTGTCACCTTTACCTCTGGAGGAATGGCATTTTGGAAGAATAGTGATTGCCAGCCCTTTATGTTACTTATTAGGCATCTCGTTTCCCTTAATAATTCTGATTAGCCAGAGAATTTATCATTTGGCACTGACTTAAAAATATGCTTCCCGAGTCTTATTTCAGAGCCAATGAAAGGATTCATTCTTCCTGGACTCCTCTTGTTGTTATAACAACAATGGTTAATCTCTGCTGACTGATTGGAAGAGGCCATTGAACTTGACAGTAGCAATTACCTAACCGAACGTTTACATCAGGGCACTCACGAGCCATCCAAGTGCCTTCAGCTGCATAATTAACAAGGCCAGCTAAAATTCTACATCATTGTAATAATATTTACTCTGAAAACTCACAGTGGGACTAAAGTTTCTATCGCTCTGCTGACATCAAGGAATCTTAAACTTCCTTTTTGATGGGGAGGTTTATGGAGGCCATGCTTTGGCAGCCAAACACAATTTCTCCAGCAGATGGACTACTAAGGACTGATGTTGGATTAGAGATCATCTATGTAATTGTTTCTAAACTTGGCTGAATTACAGAATCTGCTGGGGAGCCTAGAAATTTCTGGATTCCTGAAATCTGGGAACTGGCATGTTGTCGATATATTAAACACCCAGGTTATTTTTCCAGCTGTGGAGACTGCTGATCTCGTATTGAGTATACGAAGGGCTGCAAGACTGAAGTCCCCTGGGAGATTAAACCAATCCAGGAGTGTCCTCAGTCTCTCTGAGTGGGAGAGATGGATTTTGGGGACTCCCAGGGAGCACTCCTATTAATGAAATGCTTTTGTTAAAAAACTCTGTGTTGACTTTATGGGAGGTGCCTTCACAGTGTTTCTAAGGCTGGATGGACCCTCTTAAATCCCCTCTAGGAATTCTCTCAAGTACTTGTTAAAAGTGCAGATTCCTGGGATCGCCTACAGACACACTGCATCAAAAGCTCTGAGGATGGGGCTCCAGGAATCTGTATTTAAATAAGTCCCTTAGGTGTTCCCGATGCATGTTAAAGTTTGAGAGCCACTGGATTTTACCTGCTTTTGTATCACTCAGCACCTCCCTGTTTGTGGTGGATACTCAGTGCCAATTGTTGACTTCGTGGGAGCTGAAATGTGCAAACCAGAGGCCCCTCCAATGCTCCAGTGCGCATTCCTTGTGCCATTTGACTGCTGATGGCCCACTCTTGAGATGCTCTGTGTGCTCATGATTTCCACATCCATCCCCCTTTCTCTGCATCATCCTTTGTCTTGCTAGATCATCCTTGGACTTACTTCTTTCTCAGTCTCCTCTTCTTCCCTCTGTCTTTCCTGAGCAATAAACGTTTTCTCATTTATCTGTTTATTTCGGCTGCACTGAACGGCATGCAGGATCTTAGTTACCGCATTACTCTAGTGACAAAGGTCCGTCTGGTCAAAGCTATGGTTTTTCCAGTGGTCATGTATGGATGTGAGAGTTGGACTATAGAGAAAGCTGAATACCAAAGAATTGACACTTTTGAACTGTGGTGTTGGAGAAGACTCTTGAGAGTCCCTTGGACTACAAGGAGATCCAACCAGTCCATTCTAAAGGACATCAGTCCTGAATATTCATTAGAAGGACTGATGCTGAAGTTGAAACCCCAATACTTTGGCACCTGATGTGAAGAACTGACTCACTGGAAAAGACCCTGATGCTGGGAAAGATTGAAGGCAGGAGGAGAAGGGGATGACAGAGGATGAGATGGTTGGATGGCATCACTGACTTAAAGGCCATGAGGTTGAGCAAGCTCCAGGAGTTGGTGATGGACAGGGAGGCCTGGCGTGCTGCAGTCCATGGGGTTGCAAAGAGTTGGACAAGACTGAGCAACTGAGCTAAACTGAGCTGAGTGGTATGCAGGATCTTCGTTCCCTGACTGGGGATTGAACCTGTGCCCCTGTAGGGGAAGCACACTGTCCTAACCACTGGACTGCCAAGAAAGTCCCCTCACACACCTTCTCTTGATTTCTTTACACAGCATGGATTATTTCTGAATGCCTTTCACCAGCCCAGATGCATTCCCAGATACAACCTCTCTGGCACCTGAATTTGGATGACTGAAGCTCATTATCCTCCAACACCTGCATTCCTCCCATGACTTGAGTTGATGGTATTGCCATTCATCCAGTTACCACCCCAGACTCTTCCCCATTCACTGTATCTCCAATCATGACACACCCTGCTGATGTGGGTTACTAAATATACCTGAGTCAGTTATATCTCAATAAAACTGGAAAAATATACCTGAAATCTGCTGCTGCTGCTGCTAAGTCGCTTCAGTTGTGTCTGACTCTGTGTGACCCCACAGATGGCAGCCCATTGGGCTCCACCATCCATGGGATTCTCCAGGCAAGAACACTGGAATGGGTTGCCATTTCCTTCTCCAGTGCATGAAAGTGAAAAGTGAAAGTGAAGTCATTCAGTCGTGTCTGACTCAGCGACCTCATGGACTGCAGCCTACCAGGCTCCTCCATCTATGGGAGTTTCCAGGCAAGAGTACTGGAGTGGGATGCCATTGCCTTCTCCGATACCTGAACTCTACTGTCTCTCTTTTTTTTTAATGCCACTAACTTACCCTTGACTTTCACCATCTCTTCTCTGGGTCTAATGATATCTTTTCTAAGCTAATCTTCCTGCCAGTCTTGTCCTCTCTAATCCACCAAAAGCATCGTCTCCAGAGTGATCTTTTAAACATCTGGCCACAGCACTCCTTGTGATTAAAACCCTTCAGAAATTCTGCCTTGCCTATAGGAGGAGAGTCCCTTGGGTAGCAAGGAGATCAAACCAGTCAATCCTGAAGGAAATAAACCCTGAATGTTCATTGGAAGGACTGATGTTGAAGCTGAAGCTCCAATACTTTGACCACCTGATGTGAAGAACTGACTCACTGGAGAAGACCCTGATGCTGGGAAAGAATGAAGGCAGGAGGAGAAGGGGACGACAGAGGATGAGATGGTTGGATGGCATCGATGGCATCACTGAGTCAATGGACATGAATTTGAGCAAACTCCAGGAGATAGTGAAGGACAGAGAAGTCTGATGTGCTGTAGTTCATGAAGTCACAAAAACTTAGCAGACAAGACTTAGCTACTGCGCAACAACAGGAGGAATCCCTAACTCCTCAGTGTACTGCTGCTCAAGGTCTTCTTCCAACCTCTGTCTGTTTCTACACTTGACATCCATTCATCACTTCCCTCCTCTTTCCCTAGGACTTTACATTCTAGCTATCCTGAGTTCCTCTGCTTCCTGGTGCCTGGAGGCATTTTTAGAGGAAATTCCAATACCTAGTATGCCTTTTTGTCATTATATCCTCTCTCCCCATCTATCTACCACTGATCCCCTAAACATCCTTCTAGATGTAACTCTGCCCCTCTGAAACCTTGGTTGACCTTCAGGCAAGGGTGTGGCCCCCACCCCGTGCACCATCCCACTCCATCCCCACCTCCTCATAAATTGTGTTCGCTATCCCCACCTCATCATAAATCTGTATTCACCAACCCCACCTCCATCATAAATCTCTGTGTGCATGCCTACTGTCTCTCCCTTTCTCGATCCATCTGTTACGCCCAGTGCTGAGAAATGCGGCTGGTTCTTAGTAGATCCTTAATGAACACTTCTTGGGTGAATGAACAGATGAATTATTCAGAGCATCTGACTTTTAGAACCATATATCATGTAAAAATCTATACCTATATTTTAGCCATTCTTCCCATTTATGAAACACATGTCATGAGTTCATGTGCTGGCAGTAGAGTTCATAAAAATAACTATGCATTCTGATTAATTGACTCATATTACCTAATTAATTTACCCATTAAGAGGTCAGCCAGAATCTGGGCATGAAGCAAATATACTGTGGCATGGATCAACATTACAACCAAGTCCCTTAAGAAGTTGATAGGAAGGGGTTTTAAAAAACAACCAAGGTTACTAAGCATTACTTCATCTTTTGCAACATTTTTTTAAAAAACCAAAGGAAACCATATTTCATCCTGGTAAGGAAGAATCATGCTATTAATGGAAAACAAAATTATTCCAATATTTTAGCTAACATCACAGCGTCAACTGTAAGAAGAAGTTTGAGATGCCCAATTGGGTCTGTATTTTCTGGGTCTTTCTTTCATCCACTTACAGAATGCCTTGAGTTTCCAGACCCAAACAGAGGCAAAGAAGAGTGCTGGGGGTGAGACAGGGGTGTAGGATGAAGGAAGCAACATATCAGAGATGCATCCTGGGAAGTAATCAGGTGTGAGAACAGCATGCTTAGAATACGTGAACATGTACTGACTTGTCCTTTAGGCCAGACACGGGGTTTTGCATCTTGCGTAACCTGTGCGTGTGTGCATGCTAAGTGCTTTAGTCATGCTGACTGTTTGCAACCCCATGGACTGCAGCCTTCCAGGGTCCTCTATCCATGGGACTCTCCAGGCAAGAATACTGGAGTGGGCTCCATGAATACTAGAGTATCCATGCCCTCCTCCAGGGGATCTTGTAATTCACTCTTCCACCCTGTGAAGCTATGACAAATTTCTCAATTTTACAGATGCAGGAGCTATTAACTGATTCTTGGCAGCTCAGGAAGTAGCTGGGGAATTAGAAAACACAGACCTGATCGATTTCCTTGTTAAGATTCAGGAGCAATGGTGGGTAGCTTGCCTGAACTCAGTGGGAAGGGCTGCCCTTCAAAATTCTCTGTCCTCTTGTCTCCCAGTAGACTGTCCTTCCCTCGGGACTCATGTCCATCTCTTGGGTTCCTCCTCCTGCGCAGATGGCACAGGTGGCCTGCAGAGCTTCCCAGACAGACACAGCAACACTCTTTGCAGAAAGGCTCATCTTCCGCAAACCTCTCTGTCAAGTTCACGGCAGGAGAACTGTGTGTGGCGTCTGACCTTAAAATGCCCCCTTCCCTCTGATGCTGCTGGCTCTGGACAGATGTGACTTTCATGACATCAGAGGCTGGTATTAGAGTGATGGGGGTGTTACGATAGTAGAGGNTAAAATGCCCCCTTCCCTTTGATGCTGCTGGCTCTGGACAGATGTGACTTTCATGACATCAGAGGCTGGTATTAGAGTGATGGGGGTGTTACGATAGTAGAGGACCAGAGGGTCAGTTCTTCTTATTGCCCAGATGAGGACAGCAGGTCCTTGGGAGGTGAACTTGCTTGTCCAAAGTCATGACAGCCTGGGTGTGGAAGGTGAGTTCCATAACACACTGGGGCACTCTCCTTGCCTCCGTCCAGCAGACAGGAAGTGTTGTTTTTATCGATTGGTGCCTAATTCGGTGGTGCTCTTGCTATACTCCTGGTCTGCACTTTTGCTTTGAAGTTGAGTTGTTTTCCACGCTTTCAGGATGACGTTCTCGCAGACAGGTTCTGAGCCTCTTTCTTATTCATTTCTCCCTCCTCCCAGGTCTTTCTGCCTTTTCCACAGCATCTTCCACCCCTGTGCTCATCAAACACAGCTCATAATTTTTCTCCTTTGCTGAAGCTGGTTTCCTCACCCAAACACCCTCCTCTCCTCCCCTCCATCTGTGTTTTGATCATTAATAAGACTCAGACGACTTTATTTTTATCTGGCTCCACTGCTCAGCTTGTGGAATCTTAGTTCCCTCACCAGGGATCAAACCCAGGCCCTGGCAGTGAAGGTGCAGAGTCCTAACCACTGGGCCACCAAGGAATTCCAAAGAATGATACCACTTTTGGTTTTTAATTGAGACTCTGTTCTTTTTTGTTTATTTACTGGCTATGCTGGGTGTTCAGTGCTTTTCTCTAGTTGCGGCAAGTGGGGGCTAGCCTCTAGTCATGGTTTATGGGCCTCTTACTGCAGTGAGAGGGCTTAGTAGCTGCGATTCCTGGGCTCTAGAGCACAGGCTTATAGCTGTGGTGTGTGTGCTTACTTGCTCTGAGGCATGTGGGATCTTCCTAGACCAGGGATCGAACCCATATCTCCTTCATTGACAGGCAGATTCTTTACCACTGGGCCACCAGGGAAGACCCATACTACTTTTAAGATACTATCTCCAACCACTTCAGCCCATAGGGAATCCTTATGCCAATAGTCATGAAAACTCCATCCTTTGAAACTCAGTATGTGTCTAGGCCAGTGTTTTCCAGAGTAGTTCCTGGAAGGTAAGTCTCTTGAACTACATCTTTCTCCCTGTTTTCCTGTGCTCCCCTTGAAGGATAGGTCTATGGTTAAATCAATCTGTGAAACATCGAATGTTTTATCTGCCTCATGGAGCCTCGCATGTCAGCACACCAAACGCTTTTAGAAATTCGGCACTGGGAAACGGGCTTAACTTTTTCAACACTATCCTTCTCAAGTTTGTGTCCTTGGAAACTTTCATTTATGTGACTCTATTAGCATCCTATTGAATGCTTTTTGGGGGATGCTCTTCTAGAAAGTTTATGACACACAATTAGAAATTTATAAGACTTCCTAGTTACACTGTAGGTTTCTATGAGCTTTATCTCTCCCAAAGGGCCAATGAAGTGTTAATTCTGCCTTGAAAAAAATTTTATGTTGTGGCAAGAGCTAAGAAAGGTTTGCTTGTTTGCCAATGTGGGGTCCTGGCATGAAAAGAAATTTTTTCATGCTGGGATATGGCAAAGATAAGGAGTGGTCAGTAGAAAAGGCAGATATTGACCAGTGATGAGAACAACTTAGACTATTAAGCTGCCACAAACCATAAGTGAGGTTGGGTTTAGGAAGACCAAATATACTGTCAAAATCTCAGTGGACAAGTTGGAATTTGAGAAACCCTCATCCGAAGAAAGGCAAATAGCTCTAATGTAAGAAAACCTCTCCAAGCCCCGGAGAGTGAAAAGCAAAATTAAAGAAGAAGAGAGAGAGAGAAAAATGGAACAGAATGGGTGGTTATAAAACACTCATTTTACTTCAGTTTCAAAACTTTCCTGGGATGTGCTCCCAGATTGTCGCTCTGCTACCAGGAGCTAAGGCTCCAGTTTTTAAGGCTCTGTTGTTGCCAAAACTTTCTTCTTTTTTTTTTTTAATCCACTTTTTTATTTGCTTCATGTTTCAGTAATGACCTTGAATAACCCTAGATCTTTATCTGTTCAGTTCAAATCGGTTCAACGGTTATTCATTGAGCACCTTCTGTGTGCCAGGCTGTTATCGGGCTACACAAATAAATAAGAGAGTCTTTTTGCTTGTGTATATTTTAGCCAGGGTTAGGGAGAGGAAACAGTAGAAACAATGACAGGTAATTTCAGTGTGGTACCGAGAAAGGGTGAGCGTAGAGACCTGACCGAGCCTGGGGTCCCCAGTGACTGTTTCCATGGGGCCAACCAAGGGACTTTTAAGACTTTCAAGCTAAAAATGTTTTCCTTTTAAATTAGAGGGAAAAAGTGAATATGCTGTCACCTGGATTTTACTTGTCTTTATACCAACACAGTTGTCAAGTGCTTTTGAATATTTTTTTCATAGAGGAGTGACCCCTCAGGCAGAAGTTCCTGGGATGCTGTCTTCATTCCCTAGGGCTTCTGAGGCAGAGAACCACGACTGGGTGACTTAAACAGTGGAGATTACTGTCTCACAGTTCTGGAGGTCACAAGTTGGAGACCAAGGTGTTAGCAGGGTTGGTGCCTCCTGAGGGCTGTCCCGGGCCCCTCTCCCAGCTTCTGGCAGCCTCAGGTCTCTTCAGCTTGTAGACTGTCCTCTCCTTGTGTTTCCAACTCTTCTTCTCTCTTCATGTGTCTCTTTCTCTTCACACGACGTTCTTTTTTATAAGGAGACAAGTCAGATTAGATTAGGGATGCACCATAGGCCAGTATAACTTCATTTTAACAAGAAATGACAACAACCCAAGTGGACCTAGGGATAAAGAGCCTGCCTGCCAGTTCAGGAGACAAAAGAGATTGAGGGTTCGGTCCCTGGGTCAGAAGATCCCGTGGAGGAGAGCATGCGACCCACTCCAGTATTCTTGCCTGGAGAATCCCCTCCAGGGCAGAGCAGCCTGGCAGGCTAGTCCATGAGCTCGCAGAGTCAAACACGACTGAAGCGACTTAACGTGTCTATGTCCGTGTTTTCACACAGTCGCCTCCTGAGGTCCTGGGGGATGGGGTTTCACTCTGTGAGTTTGGTGTGTCTGTGGCGAGGGAGGACACAGTACAACCCATAGTGGTGTGTGCTCGAGGTGGGAAGGACGAGGGAGTCACGCGGCTTTACCGTGGCTACAGGTCGCCTCACTTCTCTCCCGAAGAAATAAAAGAAATGCTTTCTCAGGTTCTTCCTGTAGGTCACGAGACCACTGTGGAAAATTACTTTGCAGGCACGATCAGAACATTTTATTTATTGACCTAACCTCTAATTTAAGATGGCCAGATTTGACAGTCTACAAAACAAATCTGTACCCTCGAAAGTACTGACTATGAAATCTTTCAAAAGTGAAGCCTTCTGATTGAACCCAAGTTTTCTGCAGAAAACTTCCCTGCTGGCTTGGCCTTCATGTGTCCCAGGATGTCCAGGGCACAATTCCCCAGGTTTCATGGCCGGGAGCTGTTTCTCTCCCATTTCTCAGGGCCAGGCTCTGAGCCAGGGAACTCATGCCAGGAAGTGGAGATAAGGATTTTGAGCAAAGGCCCCTCCTCTGCTTCCCACCCTCATATCCTCAGGGTTGGGGTCTAAAAGGGGCCAGAGCACATTTCTCACAGGTTCTGCGTGCTGTTTGGGGAAAGGGCCAGGCAAGTCACCCAGGCACAAACCTGGCACAAGCCCCTCAGAGCCTGTTTTGAATTTGCATCTCTAATTCTGCCTTTCGCTCAGAGAATTCAGGGGATGCTGTCTCCCGCTGCCCACGCTGTGCAGGCCTCCTTAGCCAGTGGTGGTTTGAGACAAGCCAAACTTACTCCTCACTCCCTCCCCGCCAACTCTGCAAATACTTCTGGGTGTCTGGTCCTCATTAGTGCTGGCTGAGTCGACAGTTTACAGCTTTACCCTGTAGTGCCACCTCACCTGTGGTTGACCAGATGCCCCCATCTTCACTTTTGAAGAAAAGGCCATGGGGCCCTGTTTAGGCCATTGCCAGAGTTTGTCCTCTGGGCTTGCAGGCCATGCAGCTCAGCTGCCGCTGTCACCACCTTCCCGTTGGGGAGCCCAGCTCCCTGCGGCCTCTCCTTGCCCGGGCTTTTGCCAAACTCCCTGGATGGTGGCCATCTTGGGTTTTCTCCTGGAGCCCATGGGCTGTCTGGGTTCTCTCACAGGTTGTAAGAGAAACAAACTGAAAATGTGCTAAGTCCTTCATCACCTCCTTCTTTTTCCAGCCTCTCACTTGAAGTTCTATGTGTATTCCCAGACTTGAACTTCTTAGTATTTTTCATAAAAATAGCTTTGTGTGGCAGCTCCAGTAAACATCTTAGTTTTAAGGCCTTTACAACTAGACCTCTTATTGGAACAGCTATAATAAGAGAAATAGATAGGGTAAAGGTTTGAAAGTGTATCTTCTGTTCCTGGAGAATCTGAGCTGTTTTGCTGTTAACAGGAGGAAATATTTAGAAAAATCCAGGGCATTTCCAAACATCTGGCTGCTCAGCTGGGTAAAAATACAATCTAAGTGTTTCCTTTCAGATTTGCATCACTTTATGATTAGTCAGGACTTTGAAGTATGAATTTCCTTTTCCGAAATGTTTTCTATTACAGCTGTGTCTTTTTTTATTTGATGACCCAATTATATGACTCTTTAGCATGGAAAAATTCACATTATTAGTTTAAAAATATATTGTTGAGCCTCAACAACAGGTTTGTAAGACTGTGTCCATAAACCTTTATACTGTTTTAGAAACTGTTGTTGTTTTGTTCTAAGGCGTAGGAAAAGGAGGTTCCTGGGGGCGGGGCGGGAGTTGAGGTGTTCTTCAGGTAGAACAGAAGTAGAAACCAGAGAAGTGGTGAAGATCCCTTTGAATGCACTCTTTTTATCCATTCATTATTGTAAGGGAGAAAGCTGGCATTGGCTTGAAACATTCCTGATTATTTGAACCAGAGCTTGTCTGGCTGTGGGACTTCTTCATCTTGCGTGATTTAGAGCTCTTCTCATTTTCCTTTACCCGAAGGTACAACCATGAGTCCACAATGATCTGTTTGCTCCTAGTATCTTTTAACAGTGAACTCTTTAAAAGATTGCTGAATTTATTTCATTGCTTAGACACGTTCCAAGAGTTCTGGAAAAACATGGCCTCGGAGAGAATATAATCTGGAGATTAACATTCTTTAGAATGAGCCTCTCAGGGGATACTGTAGCACACAGGTTCTTAAAAAATATGTTATTTATAGCTCCAATATTTTCTTTATAATTTGTTCCAACTAGTTCATCATCATTGAAGCAAGGATTATACTCCCTTTTTTAAAGCCAAGCTGTTTGCTTCCAAGTGAGAATTTAAAGAAAATTCAGTGTTTGATTTTCCTCCCTTATCTTTTCTGGGAGTAGATATATTGTGTGAGTGGTCCACATACCTGCCAAAATCAACTTTTAAAATAGACATAACGTAAGCCCAGAACACAAGCCGGCCTTGTTCCCTGGGTAGAGCTCTGTCTCTGAGGGTTTGGTTCTATAGGATTGGTTAGCCAGCCATGAAGCCTCCAGAGAAAATGCAAGAAAAATGATTGCCCTTTGTTTTTTGCCATCTCATTCATCAGTGGCATCATTCAGTGCAACCTGATATAGAAACATCAGGACCTTTCCCCACTGCAGATGCAGCTCAAAAATGGAGCTTGCCTTGTATGTGGTGGGCACACTGTATGTGACATCTGGGGCAATGGCAGTGATACTGGTCTCCATGGCCCTGTGAGACTGATCCGCATCTCTTGAAACCAGCCAGGGCCTCAGTTAACACATGGTCCTCCTTGTGATTCTTTCCAGGGTCCTTGCCTTCATTGTCAGGGATTTTTAAGGTACTGGGAAGTGAAAAGGCAGCTGGCACCAAAACATACCCTCTGAGACAGTGCTGTTGGGGATTTCTAGACTGTAGACTGATGCTGGAAGCCAAAACAAATGATCTATAGTACAGAGGTAGTGCTGAGGATCAACGTCTGAAATTTAGAGACTGCCTCACTGCCTGTATTTGAAGGAATGAAAAGAGGAAACGTTAAAAAAAAACTTCAGCCTTCAAATGAAGAGTGGTTGAATGACCCACAGTATGGATCTGCAGGCAACTTTTTAAAAGAGAAGGAAATATTTCAGCTTTCAGTGGTCCCTGAATATACAGAACTCAGCAGCGTTAGGGTTTGTAATGGACAGAACTGTTGCCCTTCCAAAAGAGATGTTTAAGTCCTATCCTGTGAATGGGACCTTATCTGGAACTGAGTCTTTGCACATGTCAAGTTAAGGATGGTAGGATGAGGCCATTCTAAATTCAGTGAAGTGAAAGTTGCTCAGTCCTGTCCGACTCTTTGCCACCTCATGGACTATGTAGTCCATAGAATTCTCCATGCCAGAATACTGGAGTGGGTAGCCTTTCACTTCTCCAGGGGATCTTCCCAACCTAGAAATCAAACCCAGGTCTCCCACATTGCAGTAAGATTCTTTACCAGCTGAGCCACCAAGGAAGCCTAAGAATACTGGAGTGGGTAACCTGTCCCTTCTCTAGCAGATCTTCCCGACCCAGGAATTGAACCAGGATTTCATGCATTGCAGGTAGATTCTTTAGCAGATGAGCTACCAGAGGAAGCTCTAAATTCACTGGCTACTGTCCTTAGNTGTCCCTTCTCTAGCAGATCTTCCCGACCCAGGAATTGAACCAGGATTTCATGCATTGCAGGTAGATTCTTTAGCAGATGAGCTACCAGAGGAAGCTCTAAATTCACTGGCTACTGTCCTTAGAAGAGAAAGGAGTAGGGGTTTGAGACACAGAGACATACAGAAGAAAGGGGGCTGTGTGAAGATGGAGGCAGACATTGGAGTGATGCAACTACAAGCCAAGGAACACCAAGGGGGTGCTGGCAACCACCAGCGTTTAGGAGACAGGATGGAAAAGATTCTCCCTCAGAGCCTCCAGCAACAGCCAAGTCTGCTGACATTTGGATTTTCAACTTCTGGCCTCTGGAATTGGGAGAGAATAGACTTCTGTTTAAATCATCAAGTTGGGGGGTAATTTGTGGTGGCAGCAGCCTTCGGAAAGAAATACAGAGCTGTATGGGGTCTTGAGACTTCTGATTGGGTGAGCTTTATTTTATTTTGGGGGGGGTGCTCAGAGACTTGCCCCAGTTTACATGGTAGGTGAGTGGCTGAGCTTAGACTAGCACTATTACAGACTTTGAGTTGATGGTACTCCATGTCCGCTCGTGACCTTTTATAGCACACCCAGTGTGTGCAGAGAAGGGGGTCACGTGCCACATGGAGTAAGAGGTAAGTCACACCACCTTGGTCATTCAAGAGCCTCAGAGAAGTTGTGTATTCAAAAGACTATGATGTGGGATGCTTGGTGGTGTCCTTAGAGGTTGTAGATCTAAAAACACTGAGCGACTGTGTGTGTGATTGATTAGAAAAGGCTGATGTTGGAATTTGGACTTTGTGCTTTAAGAGAGGGGATTTCAGCATGAAGAGGTGGAGGGGAAAAGGGGGGGTCAGGAAAAAAGATGGGGGTAGGATGGTGCAAGCTCACTTTCAACCCTGTGAGTGCTCTTGAGATGGTGGAAGAGGAGCCAACTGCTATAGAGCTCTGTGGGCCAGGTAAGCAGGGCATGAGCTAAAGGGGATCATTCTGGAGCTTTAAGGCTTAATGCTTCTACATTAAGTTCTGAGACCTGACACTCCTTCCTTCTTGCCTATTTCTTCTTCTCTTGGAGTGGGCATGTCTGTTGTTCAGTCACTCGGTTGTGTCTGACTCTTTGTGACCCCATGGACTGCAGCATGCCAGGCTTCCCTGTCCTCCACTATTTCTCAGAGTTTGCTCAGACTCATGACCACTGAGTTGATGATGCCATCCAACCATCTCATCCTCTGCCACCTACTTCTCCTGCCCTCAATCTTTCCCAGCATCAAGGTCTTTTCCAATGGATCAGCTCTTTGCATCAAGTGGCCAGAGAGCTTCAGCTTCAGCAACCATCCTCCCCACTGTTGTGTTTTGGAAGCACACATCTTGCCTGGTTCCATGGCTTCCCAGCTGAGGGGAATTTGCCTCTGTGAATCCTACCTTGAGTCCCACTCATATCTGATTTCGATGGTAATCAGATGAGACTTTGGACTTTAGAGATTTGATTTGATGCTGGAAGGAGTTAAGACTTTGGGGACTGTTGGGATGGAATGAATGTATTCTACATGTGAGAAAAACATGAATGTGGGGGGCACCATGGGCAGAATGCAATGCATTAGTTTTGTCAGCCCTTCTCCCAATTCATATGACGAAATTTTAACTCCCAATATGACGGTGTTAAGAGGTGGAGCCTTTGGGAGGTATTTAGAGTTCAATGAGGTCATGGAGGTAGGGCCCTCATGAATGAGGTTAGTGTCCTCCTTGAAAGGACTCCAGAGACCCCCTCTGAGGACACAGATGTGAATCAGGAAGTGGGGCCTCTCCAAACACCAAATCTGCCAGCAACTTGCTCCTGGACTTCTCAGCGTCTAGCACTGTGAGAGGCAAAGTTCTCCATTTGTTTCCAAGCCACCTCATCTGTGGTGTTCTACTATAGCAGCCTGAGACAGCTGTTAAAGGAACATAGAACCAAACGGGAAGAAGAGTGAACTCTGCCGATGGCCTTTGCTTCCTACTTCTTTCTGAGTGGACTCTGGGCTCTGATCGAGTCTGTTCTCTTCAGGACAGTCTTGTGCCTCCAGGAGAGCTGACAGGACTTCCAAGCAGGAGAGGTGGTCCAACAGCAACACCAGTAGGGTCACGCCTTTCATCTGTGATTGGCTGAGTGGTGAACACATGACCTAATTCTGGCCAATGGAATGTAAGAGAGAATCTGGTTGGGGGGGGGTGGGCAGGAAGGACAAGTGCTTCGGCAAATGTCCGCTTTCACCTGAGAGAAAGTGCAGAAAGAAAAACATCCCTTTTCCTTTGGACAGCAGAGTGTCCAGATGTGGTGTCTAGAACTGTGGCAAGCATCTTGCTACCAGCCTGTAGATGAAACCAGTGCTAAGGATGGCAAAGAGCCGAAAAGGAAGACACAGAGTGGCTGATGGCTCATGGCACCAGCGAGCCTGCCTTCTTGTTTCCTGTTAAATGCCATTAATACATTTCCTAATTGTTTCTGCCGGCGGGAATCAGGGTTCCTGCCGTGTGTTGCTGAAAGCATGGCAGCCCTTCCCGGAGGAGATGACGTCTGAAGGGTGATCAGGAGTTAGACAGGAGAAAAAGGCAGAGAGATAGCGTTCATGTCGGATTTAAGGGGAAAGACTGTCAGCCCTGCCTCTGAGACACTGACAAAAGTCATCTGTCTGGCACAGAGAATGGGAACGGTGGTGCATGAAAAGTGATGAGAAGGGGGGAATAGAGAAACAGGAGCCAGAGGAGAGCCACACAGAAGTTTACAAGAATTCACTCCGGGGAGACAGAAAGGAGGGGTATTATTTAGAATACTAAATTGGTTGTGTTGAGAGAGGAGATTCCTGCATCAGGCGGTGGCAGTGGTAATGAAAACCAGGGGCAGATGGAAAAGACACCGGGGAGGTAGAATCCATGGTATTTGGCAGTAGACGAGCTGGAGTCGAGGTCGGGGGGAGATGGAGACAGCAAAGACCGTGCCAAGAATCTCTGGTGAGTGACTCAGAAGATGCTCTTATCATGAAAGGCCAGTGGGAGGGAGACTGGGTTGGAAAGGGCTGAGGTAGACGGGGCGGGGCAGGGGGGACCATTGCAGCCATCAGTTTGGGGTTTTCTGGCTGCCAAGTGCTGAGATGCACACCAGACACAGAAGTGGGAGGAGCATCTCGGTGGACAGCAACCGGCAAAGTGCAGCCGCTGTCAGCCGAGATCTGAGCCTGGGCGAGGTCCAGGGAGGTGAGCGTGGCCCTTGAGCTCAGTCAGAGCTGTCTGGAATATCCGCGGGACTGAGCGGGGACTCCGCCTCTGGTCCTTCTCGGCTCCCAGATGGGTCTCTGCCTCCGTCTCTCCACCTTGTCTGGTCCCCCTTGGCCTTACCTCTGCCTTCCTCCGGTCTCTGGGAGGCACACTCGGGCCCTTTTGTTCTCACACTGCGGTTTATACCAGGAACAAGGCTGAGATTGTGAATCCTGAAGTACCCACCCCTCGTGTATCAGAAGCCTGGGTTTTCAAGTCTATAGTTCCTGCTTGGTTAAGATGCAGAGCTGTCTGCAGGTTGCATGCTTTCTGTCTCTGCATTCTGCGGGACTGGTCTCCTCTGAATCTCGTTTTAATAGACAGAAAGGCAGAGTAAATTTTATCATACTGTTACCTCAGCACTGGTAGTAGTCTGACAGAAAGATGGAAAGAGTAGGAATGTGTCCAGCCAGGGTGAGACATGGGGCTTCCCTGGTAGCTCACTTGGTGAAGAATCTGCCTGCAATGCAGGAGACCCCACTTCGATTCCGAGCTCGGGAAGATCTGCTGGAGAAGGGATAGGTTACACAATCTACTATTTTTGGGCTTCCCTGGTGGCTCAGCTGGTAAAGAATCTGCCTGCAATGTGGGAGACCTGGGTTCGATCCCTGGGTTGGGAAGATCCCCTGGAGAAGGGAAAGGCTACCCACTCCAGTATTCTGGCCTGGAGAATTCCATGGGCAGTATAGTCCATGGGGTTACAAAGAGTCAGACATGACTAGATATGGGCTTCCCCCCATAGCTCAGGTATAATGAATCCACCTGCAGTGCAGGAGTTGCAAGAGATGCAGGTTCAATCCCTGGGTCAAGAAGATCTCCTGGAGTAGGGTATGGCAGCCCACTTGGGTATTCTTGCCTGGAGCATCCCATGAGCAGAGGAGCGTGGCGTGCTTCAATCCATAGGGTCTCAAAGAGTCGGACACAATTGAAGTGACTTAGCACACACACATCCAGGGTGAGATATAATGAACAAACAAACTGTTTGTATCAGAGCCTGCTCCAATATCTGGCCACCTGATGCGAAGAGCTGACTGACCCATTAGAAAAGACCCTGATGCTGGGAAAGATTGAAGGCAGGAGGAGAAGGGGACGACAGAGGACGAGATGGTTGGATGGTATCACTGACTCAATGGACATGAGTTTGAGCAAGCTCTGGGAGATGGTGAAGGACAGGGAAGCCTGGCGTGCTGTAGTCCATGGGGTCGCAAAGGGTCAGACACGACTGAGTGACTGGGTAACAACAATGCAGAAATCCGCTCAGCCCACATGAAAATGGCAGTGAGGGAGATGGGCCGCTTTGTGGCCCCCATGCGACTATCCGAGGCTTCACGTTCAGTATGAAAGCAGGAACAGGCTGTTCTTTAAGCTTCCTGATTGCTTTTCCTGCCTCAAGGCACTGGGGATATACAAACTGGGGGTACAGGTGTTTTGGGGCCAAGATCCCAAATGGAGTGCTGACTCCCGCTCCCTGGTTCTGGGAAGAGGTGGAGGAAATCCTTTGGCAGCAAACAGGCAAACAAACACACACCCAAACAAAACAACACGAAAAGCCCTGCTCTGAAAACTTTCCACTTGCAGACATGTTTTTGTCACTGCCAAAGGTTTAGGATTGCAACATGCGGGCGTCTTTGGCCCCCAAACCCGAGCACTCTGAAGTTTTCCCGAAGCACCTAAAAGAAAGAATTTGTTTTGGCAAAAACAGTATGTTTGTAAACTGAAAGTCTTTATTTTTGAGAAATTCAATTCCCCCTTAGATGTAGAATATTCAGAATAAAGTCGCTCCCCACCCCCCAGGCTATTTTCCATCTTCTTTTCCTGCTCCAGATTGTCACTGGCAGGTAGAAAATATCTCTAGTTTGTGTGTGTGTGTGTGGTTTTCATTAACTGGGTGTGTGTCTGGAATTTGTGCTTGTCGGCCAATCACTGATTGCCTCGATGCTTCTCAAGAGAAAGATTTGCCGTTGAAGCACTGGGTTCTTCCGGACTCTGGGTTTCTTGTGCCCTAGGAGCAGGAAGCTGGGAACTCCCCAGAGACAAGAACCTCCCCAATTCTTGTCAGGAATCCTACCCCACCCATCTAAACACAGACCCTGTTACAAAGCGCAGATCTGAAGTGGGAGTAGCTTGTTTTCTATCTTCTTTTAAGAACAATTTCGCTGCTAAGAAGGAGCTCTGTTTTCCCTCCCAGGAGCTGAGGTGGCATCTTTTTTCTCTCTCTTCTCACTATTAAGATCCTGTTCACACAAAAGCTCTGATAACCTTCTCAATTTAAAGGGGGGCCTGAGGTCTTTAATGAAATCTTATAAACAATTCTCACCAAATATTCAAAATTCAAAATACCCTGGCCTAAAATTCTAAGACAAAAGATCATTAAAAAAAAATGATACTTCTTGAATTGGCCACAGAAGGCAGAAATCAAATAACAAGATGAACCGAAGTGAAAAAATTCAGCGGCATTTAGTACAATATCAATGTTGTGTAACCAACACTTACTATTGAGTTCCAGAGCAATTTCATTGCTCCAAAGTAAAAACCCTTTACCCTTTAAGCAGTTTCTTCCTTTTTCTCCCCTCTCCCCAGTCTCTGCTATCTCCATGGATTCACCTATGCAGGATATATCATAACAATGGAATCATATAATATATACCTTTTATGTCTGGCTTCTTTCAATTAGCATCATGTCTCCAACGTTCATGTTAGGAGAACCAGGTTGCTCAGTGGTAAAGAATCCACCTGCCAATGCTGGAGACATGGGTTCCGTCCCTGGGTCGGGAAGATCCCCTGGTGGAGGCAAATGTAACCCACTTGCTGGGAAAATCCCGTGGATGGAGGAGCCTGGTAGGCTATAGTCTGAGGGGTTGCAAAGAGTTGGCCACAACTGAGCATTCGTGCATGAACGCGTTAGGAGAACATTTGTTCCTGAAATGAATCCTTCTAAAAGGGCATGCAAAGTTGAGTAAGAGTGTTGAAGAACCTGTGGGGTGAACCCTGATGCTTTTAGGGTGATGGGAAGAAAGCTTGTCAGACGTTGGGGAGGCCAGACTCTATCCACGGAACCACCCCTCTGTCCTCCGAGTGTTATGCCCTGATTCTGGATCTAGGTAATGATTCCTGGACCTTGACATCATCTCCCGCTCATGGCCCTTTCTACCTTCTTTCAGGGCTTGCTTCTCACACAGAGAACTGGCTCTTACTGTGTACATTCAGTACTGCCCTGCCTTGCCTCTCTGAATCTGGGTTCAACAGATCTTGAGAGAAGATGAATCTTGTGGACATCAGGGAGAAGATAAACCACTGGCTTCTAAACTTCCAGCACTTTTCATCCTGTGGGTAGCCATGAGATCTTACGCAATAGAGAAGGGAGCAGATGGTATCTTAACACTTGGACAGGCAAAGGATGCTGACCAAAAGTAAGTCCTGGAAAAAGTGACTGGTGATGAAAAGCTTTTAGTGTGTGAGTGTAGTAAACTCATGATAAGGATGTAAGCTTAGAAATGATTTGCCATATGGCTTTTTCTCTTTTATATTTTATTACTATTGTTTTTTCATTAGAAAGCAAAATCCAAAACCTGGTCTGACATCATTTCCACAGCTATTATTGACTTCACCTGTTTTTATTATTTTTCTCATCTTTATACCCTTGTATTCGCGTAGTCACTAAGTCGTGTCTGACTCTTTTGCAACCCCATGGACTGTAGCCTGCCAGGCTCCTCTGTCCGTGAGATGTCCCAGGGTGGAATACTTGCCTGGAGAGGGGTGCCATTTCTTTCTCCAGGGGATCTTCCTGACCCAGGGATTGAACCCGGGTCACCTGCATTGGCAGACGGATTCTTTACCATTGAGCCACCAGGGAGATTCTTTCTATATCCTTACTGTATCCTTCTGGTATTGGAATTCATTCAGCCAGGAATTGGAAACTATTAATATCACCTATTAAATTTTAATAACAGTATTTTTGTTCCTCTCAGTTGACCTTGCTTAGTTATTCATCGAGCAGACTTACCTAACCACTAGATGGTGCTCATATGCTATTGTAAAGGAACAATGAAGTTAAACTGGGAAAACAATTTGTCTTCATTTAAGGTAAATACAGAATTGGTCCTACAAGCTATACCTGCTTGTGGTTTACAGATTTTTCTTCTCTCTTCACTTTTCTTGACTGCCTTTTCCACTGGGCATCACCATGAAACACAGGGAATCTAGAGTCAGACTGAGTTCAAATACTGCCTTCCTCCTTCCTTCACTTGCTATATGACCTTGAGTAAGTCATGTCACTTCATTGTTCTTATCTACCAAATGGTGTTAATAATACCGTATACCTTGTGGGGGTGGTCATGAGAATTAAAAAGTTGACGTAGTCTCTCACATGTATTTGGTTTTTAAATAATTTGATTTATTTTTCCTCTTTTCCTCCCACTTGATGCTGTTTAATTGACCCATAACACTGCCTGCAATGCAGGAGACCCAGGTTCGATTCCTGGGCCCGGAAGATCCCCTGGAGAAGGAAATGGCAACTCATTCTAGTATTCCTGCCTGGAGAATCCCATGGACAGAGGAGCCTGACAGGCTACAGTCTATGGGACTGCAAGAGTCAGACACAACTTAGAGACTAAACCACCACTGTTTTCACTGTTTCCCCATCTATTTGCCATGAAGTGTTGGGACTTGATGCCATGATCTTAGTTTTCTGAATGTTGAGCTTTAAGCCAACTTTTTCACTCTCCTCTTTCCCTTTCATGGAGAGGCTCTTTAGTTCTTCTTCACTTTCTGCCATAAGGGTGGTGTCGTCTGCATCTGCATGACATCGTTAAGTTTAAGGTGTATGGTGTGATGATTTGACATATCTATGTTGTGGAACGATTAGCACAATAGGACTAGTCATGTGGTTACATTAATTGTCAATACTTTTGCTCTTTATTGTGGCATTGCTAATTACTCAAACAAATATTTCTCAAACATCAGTACAAGGACAAGCAGTATCAGAATCATTTAAGGACCTTACATAAAATATAGACTTGTTGTTCAATTGCTGAGTCATGTGCAACTCTGCGACTCCATGGACTGTAGCACACCAGGCTTCCCAAATATAGACTTATGAACTCCAAATCTGGGGTATTTATTTCAGTAATTTACCTCAGTAATTTTGAGGTGGTTTAGGGATCTAGATCCCCTGAAGAAGGAAATGGCAACCCACTCCAGTACTATTGCCTGTAAAATCCCATGGGCAGAGGAGCCTGGCAGGCTGCAGTCTTTGGGGTCACAAAGAGTCGGACACGACTGAGCAAGGGTCATTATTATTCATTAGGGATCTATATTCTTTAAAAGCTTTATAGGTGGTTCTGATGCTCAGTTTGGAGGCCAGAAACGTAAACTACCCAGAGATGTTGCTGTCTACTCGAGTCTAATCACTCTAAAGGAACTGATGCTGTTTGTACACTGGTGACTTCCAGTTCCCCTTTAGCACAGAGTGTGTTCCTTCCAAAGCCCTGACCACTGGGGAGACTTCTTTTAATCTCTGTCTCTCAAGGCTGCCGCTTGAATGAGGCTGTCCCATGGCCACTGGCTATCTTTGGCTTGTGCCTTCATATTCAGGGCTTCCCTGGTGGCTCAGCTGGTAAAGAACACACCTGCAATGCGGGAGACCTGGGTTCCATCCCTGAGTTGGGAAGATCTCCTGGAGAAGGGAAAGGCTACCCACTCCAGTATTCTAGCCTGGAGAATTCCATGGACTGTATAGACCATGGGATCACAAAGAGTCGGACGTGACTGAGCGACTTTCACTTTCACTCACTTCATATTTAGCTGACTCATGGATACATTAAGCTTGGGTATTTTCCATCTCCATCAGCTGGTCATAATGAACCTTCCATGTGACTTCAAGTATGAGGTAAAGAGGCACCGATGCAAGAATGGAGAATAACATGGGGGTCTGGGATACTGAAGGGCTTCGCAGGTGGTAACCACTGGGAAGATACCCTGAAAGAGGATGTGGCAACTCACTCCAGTATTCTTGCCTGGAAAAACTCATGGACAGTGGAGCCTGGCAGGCTGCAGTCCATGGGGTCACAAAGAGTCAGACATGACTGAAGCGACTTAGCAGCGATAGCAGTGGGATGCCTAAGAGCTTCCCAGGTGGTGCCGTGGTAAAGAATCCACCTGCCCATGCAGGAGACACAGAGATTTGGGTTTGATCCTTGGATCTGGAAGACCCCTTGGAGAAGGAAAATGGCAGCCCACTCTAGTATTCTTGCCTGGAGAATCCCGTGGACAGAATAGCCTGGCAGGCCACAGTCCATGGGGTCACAAAGAGTCAGACACGACTGAGTGACTAACATCTGCATTTTCACTTTGGGTCAGTACTGTTAGCAAATACAGTTGTCTGTTCTCAGCAACTGTGAACTGTTTCTGATCCTCATTTTTGATAGGGATGAAAAGGACAGAGTTGTC
>SJYW01056852.1:0-11322 GCA_006410735.1 Raphicerus campestris | reverse complement strand
CAATGAAATTTTTGCACCTTGTTTTATGTCCCTGCATATGTTCCAGTGTCTCCTACTTTATAGTCTATGGGAACTTGAATAGAATTTGTGTCTTACTGTTATGTGACAATTGTAAAATTCTTAGTTATGTTGAATTGATTAGGATGCTTTTCAGGTCTACTATATCCTTCTACTTCTCTGTGTATTCATTCTATTAATTTTTGGGAGTTTGATATTGAAACTCCAACTAAAAATCTTACCTACTTAAAAAAATTGTAGTATATAATAGAACTATATGTAACTTTGTTCTGCATTTCCAATTCTCCTATAAATGTGTNAGGTCTACTATATCCTTCTACTTCTCTGTGTATTCATTCTATTAATTTTTGGGAGTTTGATATTGAAACTCCAACTAAAAATCTTACCTACTTAAAAAAATTGTAGTATATAATAGAACTATATGTAACTTTGTTCTGCATTTCCAATTCTCCTATAAATGTGTTCTCATACTTCCATTATTTAAAAAAAAGAAACAGAAAACAAAAGAAAAAAAGAGAAAAATTAAACAGTAAAGAAAAATATAAATAAAATGACCAGGAATAGTGAAAAATTGAAAAAAAAAGTAAAAAAAAAAAAACTAAAAGTTGATTCTTTAAGAAGATAAATAAAATAGATAAACCAGAGTCATTATGAAAAAAAGAGAGGAGAATGAAATCAATGATATTAGAAATAAAAATGGAGAAATAACGACAACAGATACAGAAAAGGGACTACTGTGAGCAATTATATGTCAATAAAATGGACAACTTGGAAGAAATGGACAAATTTTTAGAAAAATGCAACCTTTCAAAACTGAGCTGGGAAGAAATAGAAAATCTTAGCCGACTTGTCACAAGCAAGGGAGTTGAAGGATTAGTCAATAAATTTTAACCCTGTATGTGAGACGGCAAAAAGACACAGTGGACTCTGTGGGAGAGAATGAGGGTGGGATGATTTGGGAGAATGGTATTGAAACGTATAATATTATATGTGAAATGAATCACCAGTCGAGATTCGATACATGACACAGGATGCTCGAGGCTGATGCCCTCGGATGACCCAAAGGGATGGTATGGGGAGGGAGCTGGGCAGGGGGTTCAGGATGAGGAACACATATACACCCATGGCAGATTCATGTTGATGTATGGCAAAAGCACTACAATATTGTAATTAACCTCCAATTAAAATAAATAATTTGTATTTTAAAAATATTCCAACAAACAAAACCAGAACCAGAAATTGTACCAAAAAAATTAGTGAAGAGCTAAAATTTATCATTCTCAAACTCTTCGAGAAAAACTGCAGAAGAAGGCAAAATCTCAAATCCATTCCATGAGGCCACTGTCACCCTAAAACTGAAACTAGACAAATATGGCACACAAGAAAAGAAAACTACAGGCCAGTTTTACTAATTAACATACATGCAAAAAATCCTTAACAAAATTTTAGCAAAAAGAATCCAACAACATACCAAAAAGATTATACATCATAACCAAGTTGGCTTTGAATGAAAGGATTCTTTAAATATTTGCAAATTAATCAATGTGTAACACATTAACTGTTTGAAAGGTAAAACTCACATGATTACCTCAGTAGATGCAGATAAATCCTCTGACTAAAATCAACACAGATTTTTGATAAAAACTCTTCGGAAAGCAGGCAAAGAAGGAACATATTTTAATATAATAAAATGCATATACAACAAATCCACAGCAATTATTCTTAATGGTGAAAAACAAAAGCATTCTCCCTACAATCAGAAATGAGACAGGGATGCCCACTCACACCACTATAATTCAAAATAAATTAGGATATCCTAACCAAAGCAATCAGAGAATAAAAAAGAAATGCCACTGTTTGCAAACGACATGATGCTCTACATAGAAAACCCTAAAAAGACCTCCAGAAAAATTACTGGAGCTAATCAATGACTATAGTAAAGTTGAAGGATATAAAACTAAAACACAGAGATCCCTTGCAATCCTATACACTAATAATGAAAAAAAGAAATTAAGNTTTTCTAATTTCCCTTTTTATGGTTTATCAGCTATAACCATTAGTTAAAAGTGAACATTTATTTTCCTAATACATGGGGACTTTAAGATATTGTTGATATTAATTTCCCATTTTGATATTAATTTCTTATTTAAATGCTTTATTCTGTAATCACCTTCTGTGTTTTCTGTCTTCTAAATTTATTTAGGCTTTCAATGGCTCAATCAAAGATACCTCTTGGTAAATATCATATTGTACTTAAAATATATGAGTTATTTTCAAATATCTTTTGATATTGATTTCTAACATAATTCCACAGTGGTAAGAGAACAGACTCTATGATTTCACTGCCTTTAGACAATGAAATTTTTGCACCTTGTTTTATGTCCCTGCATATGTTCCAGTGTCTCCTACTTTATAGTCTATGGGAACTTGAATAGAATTTGTGTCTTACTGTTATGTGACAATTGTAAAATTCTTAGTTATGTTGAATTGATTAGGATGCTTTTCAGGTCTACTATATCCTTCTACTTCTCTGTGTATTCATTCTATTAATTTTTGGGAGTTTGATATTGAAACTCCAACTAAAAATCTTACCTACTTAAAAAAATTGTAGTATATAATAGAACTATATGTAACTTTGTTCTGCATTTCCAATTCTCCTATAAATGTGTTCTCATACTTCCATTATTTAAAAAAAAGAAACAGAAAACAAAAGAAAAAAAGAGAAAAATTAAACAGTAAAGAAAAATATAAATAAAATGACCAGGAATAGTGAAAAATTGAAAAAAAAAGTAAAAAAAAAAAAACTAAAAGTTGATTCTTTAAGAAGATAAATAAAATAGATAAACCAGAGTCATTATGAAAAAAAGAGAGGAGAATGAAATCAATGATATTAGAAATAAAAATGGAGAAATAACGACAACAGATACAGAAAAGGGACTACTGTGAGCAATTATATGTCAATAAAATGGACAACTTGGAAGAAATGGACAAATTTTTAGAAAAATGCAACCTTTCAAAACTGAGCTGGGAAGAAATAGAAAATCTTAGCCGACTTGTCACAAGCAAGGGAGTTGAAGGATTAGTCAATAAATTTTAACCCTGTATGTGAGACGGCAAAAAGACACAGTGGACTCTGTGGGAGAGAATGAGGGTGGGATGATTTGGGAGAATGGTATTGAAACGTATAATATTATATGTGAAATGAATCACCAGTCGAGATTCGATACATGACACAGGATGCTCGAGGCTGATGCCCTCGGATGACCCAAAGGGATGGTATGGGGAGGGAGCTGGGCAGGGGGTTCAGGATGAGGAACACATATACACCCATGGCAGATTCATGTTGATGTATGGCAAAAGCACTACAATATTGTAATTAACCTCCAATTAAAATAAATAATTTGTATTTTAAAAATATTCCAACAAACAAAACCAGAACCAGAAATTGTACCAAAAAAATTAGTGAAGAGCTAAAATTTATCATTCTCAAACTCTTCGAGAAAAACTGCAGAAGAAGGCAAAATCTCAAATCCATTCCATGAGGCCACTGTCACCCTAAAACTGAAACTAGACAAATATGGCACACAAGAAAAGAAAACTACAGGCCAGTTTTACTAATTAACATACATGCAAAAAATCCTTAACAAAATTTTAGCAAAAAGAATCCAACAACATACCAAAAAGATTATACATCATAACCAAGTTGGCTTTGAATGAAAGGATTCTTTAAATATTTGCAAATTAATCAATGTGTAACACATTAACTGTTTGAAAGGTAAAACTCACATGATTACCTCAGTAGATGCAGATAAATCCTCTGACTAAAATCAACACAGATTTTTGATAAAAACTCTTCGGAAAGCAGGCAAAGAAGGAACATATTTTAATATAATAAAATGCATATACAACAAATCCACAGCAATTATTCTTAATGGTGAAAAACAAAAGCATTCTCCCTACAATCAGAAATGAGACAGGGATGCCCACTCACACCACTATAATTCAAAATAAATTAGGATATCCTAACCAAAGCAATCAGAGAATAAAAAAGAAATGCCACTGTTTGCAAACGACATGATGCTCTACATAGAAAACCCTAAAAAGACCTCCAGAAAAATTACTGGAGCTAATCAATGACTATAGTAAAGTTGAAGGATATAAAACTAAAACACAGAGATCCCTTGCAATCCTATACACTAATAATGAAAAAAAGAAATTAAGGAAGCAATTCCATTCACCATTGCAACGAAAAGAATAATATATCTAGGAATAAATTTACCTAAAGAAACCAAAGAACTATATAGAGAAAACAATAAAACACTGATGAAAGAAATCAAAGATCACACAAATAAATGAAGAAATAGATGATGCTCGTGGATTGGAAGAGTCGATAGACTGAAAATGAGTTTATACCCAAAGCAATCCATAGATTCAATGCAATCCCTAGCAAGT
Organism: Raphicerus campestris; assembly: GCA_006410735.1. Lineage (NCBI taxonomy): Eukaryota > Metazoa > Chordata > Mammalia > Artiodactyla > Bovidae > Raphicerus > Raphicerus campestris. The sequence goes on along the minus strand of SJYW01056852.1, from coordinate 6,852 downwards.
TACCAATGGTATTTTCACAAAACTAAAGTAGATAATTTCACCATTTGTATGGAAACAAAAAACTTCAAATAGCCAAAACAATCCTGTGAAAGAAGAATGGAACTGAAGGAGCCAACCTGCCCAATTTCAGACTACACTACAAAACTACACTCATCAAGACAGAATGATACTGACACAAAGACAGAAATATAGATCAATGGAACAGAATAGAAAGCCCAGAGTTAAACCCATGCACCTATGGACACGTTATCTTTGATAAAGGAGGTAAAGATATACAATAAACAAAAGACAATCTTTTTACCAAGGGGCACTGGGAAAACTGCAAGCAAACTGTTCAGTTCAGTTTAGTTCAGTCATTCAGTCATGTCCAACTCTTTGCGACCCCATGAATCGCAGCAGGCCAGGCCTCCCTGTCCATCACCAACTCTGGGAGTTCATGCAGACTCGCTTCCATCGAGTCAGTGATGCCATCCAGCCATCTCATTCTCTGTCATCCCCTTCTCCTCCTGCCCACAATCCCTCCCAGTATCAGAGTATTTTCCAATGAGTCAGCTCTTTGCATGAGGTGGCCAAAGTACTGGAGTTTCAGCTTCAGCATAATTCCTTCCAAAGAACACCCAGGGCTGATGTCCCTTAGAATGGGCTGGTTGGGTCTCCTTGCAGTCCAAGGAACTCTCAGGAGTCTTCTATAACACCTTAGTTAAAAAGCATCAGTTCTTTGGCTCTCATCACTCTTCACATCCAATTCTCACAGCCATACATGACCAATGGAAAAACCATACCCTTAACTAGATGGAGTTGTGTTGGCAAAGTAATGTTTCTGCTTCTGAATATGCTATCTAGGTTGGCCAAACTTTTCTTCCACGGAGTAAGCATCTTTTAATTTCATGGAGGTAGTCACTATCTGCCAACCAGTTCGTTCTGAAGGAGATCAGCCCTGGGATTTCTTTGGAAGGAATGATGCCAAAGCTGAAACTCCAGTACTTTGGCCACCTCATGTGAAGAGTTGACTCATTGGAAAAGTCTTTGATGCTGGAAGGGATTGGGGGCAGAAGGAGAAGGGGATGACAGAGGATGAGATGGCTGGATGCATCACTGACTCAATGGACGTGAATCTGAGTGAACTCCAGGAGTTGGTGATGGACAGGAGTAGCAAAGAGTTGGACAGGACTGAGCAATTGAAGTAAACTGAACTGAATCACCATCTGCAATGATTTGGGGGCCCCCCAAAATAAACTCTGACACTGTTTCCACTGATCCCCCATCTATTTCCCATGAAGTCATGAAACCAGATGCCATGGTCTTTATTTTCTGAAAGATGAGCTTTAAGCCAACTTTTTCACTCTCCACTTTCACTTTCATCAAGAGGCTTTTTAGTTACTCTTCACTTTATGCCACAAGGATGGTGTTATCTGCATATCTGAGGTTATTGCTATTCCTCCCGGCAATGTTGATTACAACTTGTGCTTCTTCCAGCCCAGCGTTTCTCATGATATACTCTGAATAGAAGTTAAATAAGCAGGGTGACCATATGCAGCCTTGAAGTACTCCTTTTCATATTTGAAACCAGTCTGTTGTTCCATGTCCAGTTCTAACTGCTGTTTTCTGACCTGCATATAGGCTTCTCAAGGGGCAGGTCAGGTGGTCTGGTATTCCCATCTCTTTCAGAATTTTCCACAGTTTCTTGTGATCAGCATAGTCAAAGGCTTTGGCATAATCAATAAAGCAGAAATAGATGTTTTTCTGGAAATTTCTTGCTTTTTCATGATCCAATAGATATTGGAAATTGGATCTCTCATTTCTCTGCTTTTTCTAAAACCAGCCTGAACATCTGGAATTTCACAATTCACATACTGGTGAAGCCTGGATTGGAGAATTTTGAGCATTACTTTACTAGTGTGTGCTGCTGCTGCTGCTGCTAAGTCGCTTCAGTCCTGTCCAACTCTGTGCGACCCCATAGACGGCAGCCCACCAGGCTCCGCCATGCAAGACGAGTGCAATTTTCTGGTAATCTGAGCAATCTTTGACATTGTTCTTTTTTGAGATTGGAATAAAAAAGGACCTTTTTCAGTCCTGTGGCCACTGCTGAGTTTTCCAAATTTGCTGGTATATTGATTGCAGAACTTTCACAGCATCATCTTTCACGATTTGAAACAGCTCAACTGGAATTCTATCACCTCCACTAGCTTNGGACCTTTTTCAGTCCTGTGGCCACTGCTGAGTTTTCCAAATTTGCTGGTATATTGATTGCAGAACTTTCACAGCATCATCTTTCACGATTTGAAACAGCTCAACTGGAATTCTATCACCTCCACTAGCTTTGTTCATAGTGATGCTTTCTAAGGCCCACTTGACTTCACATTCCAGGATGTCTGGCTCTAGGTAAGTGATCACATCATCGTAATTATCTTTTTCATTAAGATCTTTTCTGTACAGTTCTTCTGTGTATTCTTTCCACTTCTTCTTAATATCTTCTGTTTCTTTTAGGTCCATATCAATTCTGTCCTTTAATGAGACCATTTTTGCATGAAATGTTCCCTTGGTATCTCTAATTGTCTTGAAGAGATCTCTAATCTTTCCCGTTCTGTTGTTTCCCTCTATATCTTTGCATTTNCCCTTCTCCTCCTGCCCACAATCCCTCCCAGTATCAGAGTATTTTCCAATGAGTCAGCTCTTTGCATGAGGTGGCCAAAGTACTGGAGTTTCAGCTTCAGCATAATTCCTTCCAAAGAACACCCAGGGCTGATGTCCCTTAGAATGGGCTGGTTGGGTCTCCTTGCAGTCCAAGGAACTCTCAGGAGTCTTCTATAACACCTTAGTTAAAAAGCATCAGTTCTTTGGCTCTCATCACTCTTCACATCCAATTCTCACAGCCATACATGACCAATGGAAAAACCATACCCTTAACTAGATGGAGTTGTGTTGGCAAAGTAATGTTTCTGCTTCTGAATATGCTATCTAGGTTGGCCAAACTTTTCTTCCACGGAGTAAGCATCTTTTAATTTCATGGAGGTAGTCACTATCTGCCAACCAGTTCGTTCTGAAGGAGATCAGCCCTGGGATTTCTTTGGAAGGAATGATGCCAAAGCTGAAACTCCAGTACTTTGGCCACCTCATGTGAAGAGTTGACTCATTGGAAAAGTCTTTGATGCTGGAAGGGATTGGGGGCAGAAGGAGAAGGGGATGACAGAGGATGAGATGGCTGGATGCATCACTGACTCAATGGACGTGAATCTGAGTGAACTCCAGGAGTTGGTGATGGACAGGAGTAGCAAAGAGTTGGACAGGACTGAGCAATTGAAGTAAACTGAACTGAATCACCATCTGCAATGATTTGGGGGCCCCCCAAAATAAACTCTGACACTGTTTCCACTGATCCCCCATCTATTTCCCATGAAGTCATGAAACCAGATGCCATGGTCTTTATTTTCTGAAAGATGAGCTTTAAGCCAACTTTTTCACTCTCCACTTTCACTTTCATCAAGAGGCTTTTTAGTTACTCTTCACTTTATGCCACAAGGATGGTGTTATCTGCATATCTGAGGTTATTGCTATTCCTCCCGGCAATGTTGATTACAACTTGTGCTTCTTCCAGCCCAGCGTTTCTCATGATATACTCTGAATAGAAGTTAAATAAGCAGGGTGACCATATGCAGCCTTGAAGTACTCCTTTTCATATTTGAAACCAGTCTGTTGTTCCATGTCCAGTTCTAACTGCTGTTTTCTGACCTGCATATAGGCTTCTCAAGGGGCAGGTCAGGTGGTCTGGTATTCCCATCTCTTTCAGAATTTTCCACAGTTTCTTGTGATCAGCATAGTCAAAGGCTTTGGCATAATCAATAAAGCAGAAATAGATGTTTTTCTGGAAATTTCTTGCTTTTTCATGATCCAATAGATATTGGAAATTGGATCTCTCATTTCTCTGCTTTTTCTAAAACCAGCCTGAACATCTGGAATTTCACAATTCACATACTGGTGAAGCCTGGATTGGAGAATTTTGAGCATTACTTTACTAGTGTGTGCTGCTGCTGCTGCTGCTAAGTCGCTTCAGTCCTGTCCAACTCTGTGCGACCCCATAGACGGCAGCCCACCAGGCTCCGCCATGCAAGACGAGTGCAATTTTCTGGTAATCTGAGCAATCTTTGACATTGTTCTTTTTTGAGATTGGAATAAAAAAGGACCTTTTTCAGTCCTGTGGCCACTGCTGAGTTTTCCAAATTTGCTGGTATATTGATTGCAGAACTTTCACAGCATCATCTTTCACGATTTGAAACAGCTCAACTGGAATTCTATCACCTCCACTAGCTTTGTTCATAGTGATGCTTTCTAAGGCCCACTTGACTTCACATTCCAGGATGTCTGGCTCTAGGTAAGTGATCACATCATCGTAATTATCTTTTTCATTAAGATCTTTTCTGTACAGTTCTTCTGTGTATTCTTTCCACTTCTTCTTAATATCTTCTGTTTCTTTTAGGTCCATATCAATTCTGTCCTTTAATGAGACCATTTTTGCATGAAATGTTCCCTTGGTATCTCTAATTGTCTTGAAGAGATCTCTAATCTTTCCCGTTCTGTTGTTTCCCTCTATATCTTTGCATTTATCGCTGAAGAAGGCTTTCGTATCTCTTCTTGCTATTCTTTGGAACTCTGCATTCAGATGCTTATATCTTTCCTTTTCTCCTTTGCTTTTTACTTCTCTTCTTTTCATAGCTATTTGTAGGGTCACTCCAGACAGCCATTTTGCTTTTTACATTTCTTTTCCATTTGATCGTCTTGATCCCTGTCTCCTGTACAATGTCATAAACCTCCATTTATAGTTCATCAGGCACTCGATCTATCAGGTCTAGTTCCTTAAATCTGTATCTCACTTCTACTCTTTAATCATAAGAGATTTGATTTAGGTCATATCTGAATTGACTAATGGTTTTCCCTACTTTCTTTGATTTAAGTCTGTATTTGGCATTAAGGAGCTCATTATCTGAGCCACAGTCAGCTCCTGGTCTTGTTTTTACTGACTGTAGAAAACATATTTGGCTGCAAAGAATAAAATCAATCTGATTTTGGTGTTGACCATCTGATGATGTCCATCTGTACATTCTTCTCATGTGTTGTTCAGGAAGGGTGTTTGCTATAACCAGTGCATTCTCTTGTCAAAACTCTATTAGCCTTTACCCTGCTTCATTCCATATTCCAAGGCCAAATTTTCCTTTTACTCCAGGTGTTTCTTGACTTCCTACTTTTGCATTCCATTTCCCTATAATGAAAAGGACATCTTTTTGTGGTGTTAGTTCTGAACGGTTTTGTATATCTTCATAGAACCATTCAACTTCAGCTTCTTCAGCATTATTGATTGTATCATAGACTTGGGTTACTGTGATATTGAATGGCTTACCTTGGAAATTAACAGAGGTCATTCTGTCGTTTTTGATATTGCATCCGAGTACTGCATTTGGGACTCTTTTGTTGACCATGATGTCTACTCCTTTTCTTCTAAGTGATTCCTGCCTGCAGTAGTAGAAATAATAGTTTCTGGGTTAAATTCACCCATTCTAGTCTTTTTTAGTTCTCTGTTCCTAGAATGTCTTTCACTCTTGCCATTTCCTGTTTGACCATTTCCAATTTGCCTTGATTCATGGACGTGACATTCCAGGTTTCTATGCAATATTGCTCTTTACAGCATCGGACCTTGATGATCTCACCAGTAACATCCACAACTGGGTATTGTTTTTGCTTTGGTTCCATCACTTCAATCTTTCTGGAGTTATTTCTGCACAATCTCCAGTAGCATATTGGGTACCTACTGACCTGGGGAGTTCTTATCTTATCATTTTGGGCCTCTCTTTCCAGGAGTTCAGTACCCTATCATTTTGCTGTTTCATACTGTTTATGGGGTTCTCAAGGCAAGAATACTAGAGTGGTTTGCCATTCCCTTCTCCAGTGGACCATATTCTTTCAGACCTCTCCACAAAGACCCGCCCTTCTTGGGTGGCCCCACAAAGCATGGATTAGTTTCATTGAGTTAGACAAGGCTGTGGTACTAGTGTGATTAGATTGACTATAGTTTTCTGTGATTGTGGTTTCAGTGTGAACCCTTATACACCTATAATTTTTAATCTTCAAAATATCCTATGGAGACAGCTTTTGTTGTGGTGGTTATTTTATTATTGTTGTTAGTAGCAATTCCTTTACCAATGCGAATATCTGTTCTGAGTATCTGTGTGCATACATATTAAGTCACTTCAGTCGTGTCTAGCTGCAACACTGTGGACTATAGTCTGCCAGCATCTTCTGTCTATGGGATTCTCCAGGCAAGAATACTGGAGTGGTTTGCATACACTACTCCAGTTCTAAATACCTACTGCTTAGTTTCTTCAGGTGTCTCTGATGCTGTGCAACCCCATGGATTGCAGCCTGCCATGCCTCTCTTTCCATGATATTCTCCATTTAAGAACACTGGAGTGGGTTGTCATGCCCTCCTCTCTGAATTCCTAGTAGACATTTAATCATAGACTCTTTTATATCATAAAATATTTAGTTTTCATGGATTACTTTTAGTTAGATCTTTTTATTATTCATATTTATTCTTATTAATAATTGTAGCAATTATTACTGGTTAGTTCCAAATTCATTTATAATTATTATTATAATTACTACTAGTTAGTTCTGAGCAATTATTACTGGTTATTTTTAAATACTTTATTATATGGTTGAACTCATTTGATTACTCATTATATACCTTATTTATTCTTCACAGAATATCAGTAAAACAGAATTTGTTGCTCTTGTTATTTTATTATTTTTGTCTTATTATTCCCAGATGGTTGTTAACTAGAGCTGACCTCTATTGAAAAC
>SJYW01056850.1:872338-914582 GCA_006410735.1 Raphicerus campestris | reverse complement strand
AGTTGGGGAAACAGTAGATAAAGTGACAGACTTTATTTTGAGAGGCTCCAAAATCACTGCAGATGGTGTCTGCAGCCATGAAATTAAAAGATGCTTGCTCCTTGGAAGAAAAACTATGACCAACCTAGATAGTGTATTAAAAAACAGAGACATTACTTTGCTGACAAAGGTCTGTCTAGTTAAAGCTATGGTTTTTCCAGTGGTCATATATGGATGTGAGAGTTGGACTTTATTATAAAGAAAGCTGAACACTGAAGAATTGATGCTTTTGAACTGTGGTGTTGGAGAAGACTCTTGAGAGTCCCTTGGACTGCAAAGAGATCCAACCAGTCCATCCTAAACGAAATCAGTCCTGAATATTCATTGGAAGGACTGATGCTGAAGCTGAAACTCCAATACTTTGGTCACCTGATGCAAAGAACTGACTCATTTGAAAGACCCTGATACTGGCAAAGATGGAAGGCAGGAGGAGAAGGGGATAACTGAAGATGAAATGGTTGGATGGCATCACCGGCTCAATGGACATGAGTTTGAGCAAGCTCTGGGAGTTGGTGATAGACAGGGAAGCCTGGCATGCTGCAGTTCATGGGGTTGCAAAGAGTCGGACATGACTGAGCTACAGAACTGACTGAATATTACTGGAAGTTTAGATCAGTTGGTATTCTTACCCAAATCTAGTTTGTGTTATGTTTTTATTCATTTGGTCTTTGTATTTGCCTAAGAGCCACATCTCACCATTTGAAAACAAAAAATAGAGATTCCATTTACAGTGAATCCTTGGATGGTAAATAAACCATTTTGCCTAATCCCGTGAACTAGTGGCTCATATGGTAAAGAATCTGCCTGCAATGCAGGAGTCCCCCGGTTTGACCCCTGGGTCAGGAAGCTCAGAAGAAGGGAATGGCAACCCACTCCAGTATTCTTGCCTGGAAAAATTCCATGGAATGCAGAGCCTGGACAGGCCATGGGCTCACAAAGAGTCGGACACAACTGAGTAACTAACTCAAAGAACTATTTCAAACCTCAGACAGTGAAAGAGTTAGTCAATGTGTACTTTATAGAGTAAGTTAGTCCATTAGTGCTTTGAAACTAACTTTACTTTGAAAGTATGCTAATGTAGTTTTCTGTTTTATCAGTAGTGTTTAGTGGCAAAGAGTGACTGAACTGAGTGGTAAAGAACCTGCCTTCCCATGCAAAAGACATAAAAGACACGGGTTCAATCTCTGTCTGGGTCAGGAAGTTCCCCTGAAGGAGGGCATGCCAACCCATTCCAGTATTCTTGCCTGGAGAATCCCATGGACAGAGGAGCCTGGTGGGCTACGGTCCATAGAGTCACAAGAGGTTGGACATGACTGAAGTGACTTAGCACACATACAGAAAAAAAGGTAAATTAGAGAAAATCATAAAAGGAAATCACCAAATAATGAATGTTGTCAGAAAGGGGATGGGCCAGAGAGTGGGCTTTGTCTAGCACTGGGAAATAAATCGTCCAATGAGACACATGTACTGGCAAACCAAAAGCCTTCATTGTAAATGAGCACCCAGGCTAAGAGCATCTGGGAAAGGGAACCCAGGAGAACTGCTCTGCCACATGGCTCACAGCCTCAGGTTTTATGGTAATCAGGTCAGTTTCTGGGTTGTCTCTGGCCAATCATCTTGCTTAGACCATATTTCATCTAACTCATATGTCATTGTTCCTGGTGGCATGAGCCTCTCTTAGCCAAGATGGATTCTAGTGTGAGGGTTTCTGGGGGGTTAGCAGGNGACCATATTTCATCTAACTCATATGTCATTGTTCCTGGTGGCATGAGCCTCTCTTAGCCAAGATGGATTCTAGTGTGAGGGTTTCTGGGGGGTTAGCAGGATATATCATCTCCCACGTCCTTTTGCCCCTCTAAAATTCTTTCAGGTTAATTTTGCAAAAACATATTATGGGTGGGCATGTCTTCCCTTTTTTTGATTCCTGAATTTTCCTGGTTTTTGTCAACAGGGAAAGGGACCTCCTATTGTAAGACAATTCCGGCAAGTGGTTATTGTTCTTAGTAAAAGCAGTGAGTNATAAACAATATATCATTATCCAGCATATGGAAGAACTCAAGGTCAAAATTTTACCAGAATATTTTACAATATGGCAATTCTTAACTAATTTATTCCTTTAGAATTCATGAATTAATTCACTTAATTTCATCTTCAAAATAAAATGGGCTTTTTAATTTCAACTTTCCTTTTCTCCTAAAGCAAGATATGGCTATCTTAATACATTATTTCCTTCATCTCAGTTCAAAATGAGATGGTCACACTAATGAAATTATTCTTGTTTTTGTTGTGTTTTCGTTGCTAAGTCGTGTGTGACTCTATTGTGACCCCATGGACTGTAGCCCACCAGGTTCCTCTGTCCATGGGGTTTCCCAGGCAAGAACACTGGAGTGGGTTGTCATTTCCTTCTCTAAAGGAGATCTTTCCAACACAGGGATTGAACCCACCTCTCCTGCTTTGCAAGTGGATTCTTTTCTGCTGAGCCACCTGGGAAGACCGAAATCACTCTTTGCTGTCATTTTTAACAACTGGAGCATATTTTAATGCAAGAGTTTATGGACTGTGGCTATAATTTACTTATTGTAGTCTATGAACAAGTATTTCCAACACTTAACAACCCTTCTATTCCCGAATTAGTTCAGTTCTACTATAAACAATTTGGTGAGCACTTATGTGCTAGTCACTGTACTACATACAGTGTCAGCAAAAGGAAAATGTGTAACTTCTATATGTTATATAGCATCTTCAGTGCTCATAGGCTCTGAGATGTTACAAAATTCATAATAATACAAAAGGAAAAAGTAATCTTTTAATTCTTTTGAAGTAATCTAAATAAAAAATTATTTTAAAACTGGGATAAAATAGAAGAAAAATACAATTAAAGATTATAGTGCACTTAATATTTTAAAGGATTACAGCGTTTCTAGATATTGGGACCAAAACCATGAAGAAAATTCCTCTAGTTATTTGTTTTGATCAAAAATAATTAACATACACATGTCTTCACATTTTGAATATTCATATGTGCTAGATATTTGAGAGTTATGGCTTATTAATAGGGTGTGTACCTGGAAGGTTACTATTCTGTATTTTTAATTAAAGATGTATCCATGATCCATTATATATCCATATGTAATCAAGCATATGATTACAAATTACGTGCATGCATGCTAAGTTTCCTCTGTCATGTCTGACTTTTTGCAACCCTTTGGACTGTAGCCCACCAAGCTCCTCTGTCCATGGAATTCTCTAGGCAAGAATACTGGAGTGGGTTGTCATGCCCTCCTACAGGGGGTCTTCCCAGCCCAGAGACTGAATCTGTGTCTCTTGTGTCTCTTGTAGGTTTTTTACCACTAGCACTACCTGGGAAGCCCATGATTATGCATTAGATTAGATTAAAGGTGTTATATGAAATGAGACCACAACTGGTGGCCTCACTCATACTACTGCAAAGATAAATAGGCTGATAGTGAAATAAGAGGATAAGTAATTCAGTAAAATAGTACTTCAGTACCAACATATCTGAAAGGATACTTTCAAATTGGATTTATTTATTGAATAACCATTATTAAAATCTCCTATGTACCATGCACAGAGGATGCAAAGATGAAATAAAACAGTCCCTGCCTCCAACAAATGCAGTGTTATGCTCCCTTTTGACAGCCCCTGCTCCCAACAGCTGTCTTAGGAATAACAGATCAGAGAAATATGACTCATGATGACTCCCACATCTTTCTCCTGCATCTCTTACAAACAAAGCAAAATCAAGGATCACATGGACTGCTTTACTCTCATTTTATTTAAAAAAAAACTTTCATAAACCATTCTTGTAAATTATTGCGGCTTATCTGCAATAACGTTTACATTATATAAATAGATCTCCTCATCATTAAAGTACATTGTTTGCTCATGAAATCTGATATTAGAGTGAACAAATAAAGATTTGGAATGTGACACCCAAAGGTCATTGCCTGATGATTCAATGGTTAAATGTTAAAGGTAGTATATACTTTTATGAAAAAAATGGAAAAAAAAGATAAGCATCTGGAGCAAATGCTTTGACAAATGAAGCTTTTCTTTATCCTTATGAACAACGACTGCTTTCCTCTCTAAGGAAAAATCTCATTAGTATTTCAAAGATAATAAACCAGTATATTGATCAAACTGTCCCTGGAAGATAAAGTGTCAAATATATAATGCTATTCATCTGTGAACACCTTTTTCTCCCTTTGAAAAAATAGCAATTCTCATAATTTTCTCTGACAGGGGATAAAAATAGAGCTCAGAGAAAAGCACCATTCTTCTAATGAAGGTTTTTCTCATTGGAAACCCCTATGTCTCAGCTTTCTGCTGACGTTTGTGCCTTTTGATTTTTATAGTGCAGCTTCGTCTTTGGGCAGCTTGCTCTGACACAGAACCAATTTATATTTGCCTAATTAGAATTCAGAAGGCAATGAAAGGTTGAAGATCTTTTAAACTGTTTGCCAAAATCTCTTTCATGGCTATAATTCAAATTCTTTAATTCAATGAAATTTTATTTAAAATTATCCAAATTAGATAAATCATGACAAGGCAACTAAGAGCACACCACTTTGAAACTCAGACTATAGCCAACTGTATGCGTGCTGTGCTTTGTTGTTCAGTTGTGTCCGACTGTTTATGACCCCATGGACTCTAGCCCACCAGACTCCTCTGTCTGTGGGGTTTCTCCAGGGGAGAATATTGGAGTGGGTTGCCATGCCGTCCTCCAGGGGATCTTCCCAACCCAGGGATCAAACTCAGGTCTCCTTCATTGCAGGTGGATTCTTTACCATCTGAGCCACCAGGGAAGCCAAAGAATACTTAGCCTATCCATTCTCCAGGGGACCCTCCTGACCCAGGAATCCAACCAGGGTCTCCTGCATTGCAGGTGGATTCTTTACCAGCTAGCAACCAGGGAAGCCTGTATATATGTGTTCTCTACATGTGGAGTGGGTGCCCACTCCAGTATTCTTGTCTAGAGAATTCCATGGACAAAGGAGCTTGGTGGGTTATGGTCCATGGGGTCACAAAGAGTGGGGCATGAATGAGCAACTAACANATGTATCCATGATCCATTATATATCCATATGTAATCAAGCATATGATTACAAATTACGTGCATGCATGCTAAGTTTCCTCTGTCATGTCTGACTTTTTGCAACCCTTTGGACTATAGCCCACCAAGCTCCTCTGTCCATGGAATTCTCTAGGCAAGAATACTGGAGTGGGTTGTCATGCCCTCCTACAGGGGGTCTTCCCAGCCCAGAGACTGAATCTGTGTCTCTTGTGTCTCTTGTAGGTTTTTTACCACTAGCACTACCTGGGAAGCCCATGATTATGCATTAGATTAGATTAAAGGTGTTATATGAAATGAGACCACAACTGGTGGCCTCACTCATACTACTGCAAAGATAAATAGGCTGATAGTGAAATGAGAGGATAAGTAATTCAGTAAAATAGTACTTCAGTACCAACATATCTGAAAGGATACTTTCAAATTGGATTTATTTATTGAATAACCATTATTAAAATCTCCTATGTACCATGCACAGAGGATGCAAAGATGAAATAAAACAGTCCCTGCCTCCAACAAATGCAGTGTTATGCTCCCTTTTGACAGCCCCTGCTCCCAACAGCTGTCTTAGGAATAACAGATCAGAGAAATATGACTCATGATGACTCCCACATCTTTCTCCTGCATCTCTTACAAACAAAGCAAAATCAAGGATCACATGGACTGCTTTACTCTCATTTTATTTAAAAAAAAAACTTTCATAAACCATTCTTGTAAATTATTGCGGCTTATCTGCAATAACGTTTACATTATATAAATAGATCTCCTCATCATTAAAGTACATTGTTTGCTCATGAAATCTGATATTAGAGTGAACAAATAAAGATTTGGAATGTGACACCCAAAGGTCATTGCCTGATGATTCAATGGTTAAATGTTAAATGTTAAAAAAAAAATGGAAAAAAAAGATAAGCATCTGGAGCAAATGCTTTGACAAATGAAGCTTTTCTTTATCCTTATGAACAATGACTGCTTTCCTCTCTAAGGAAAAATCTCATTAGTATTTCAAAGATAATAAACCAGTATATTGATCAAACTGTCCCTGGAAGATAAAGTGTCAAATATATAATGCTATTCATCTGTGAACACCTTTTTCTCCCTTTGAAAAAATAGCAATTCTCATAATTTTCTCTGACAGGGGATAAAAATAGAGCTCAGAGAAAAGCACCATTCTTTTAATGAAGGTTTTTCTCATTGGAAACCCCTATGTCTCAGCTTTCTGCTGACGTTTGTGCCTTTTGATTTTTATAGTGCAGCTTCGTCTTTGGGCAGCTTGCTCTGACACAGAACCAATTTATATTTGCCTAATTAGAATTCAGAAGGCAATGAAAGGTTGAAGATCTTTTAAACTGTTTGCCAAAATCTCTTTCATGGCTATAATTCAAATTCTTTAATTCAATGAAATTTTATTTAAAATTATCCAAATTAGATAAATCATGACAAGGCAACTAAGAGCACACCACTTTGAAACTCAGACTATAGCCAACTGTATGCGTGCTGTGCTTTGTTGTTCAGTTGTGTCCGACTGTTTATGACCCCATGGACTCTAGCCCACCAGACTCCTCTGTCTGTGGGGTTTCTCCAGGGGAGAATATTGGAGTGGGTTGCCATGCCGTCCTCCAGGGGATCTTCCCAACCCAGGGATCAAACTCAGGTCTCCTTCATTGCAGGTGGATTCTTTACCATCTGAGCCACCAGGGAAGCCAAAGAATACTTAGCCTATCCATTCTCCAGGGGACCCTCCTGACCCAGGAATCCAACCAGGGTCTCCTGCATTGCAGGTGGATTCTTTACCAGCTAGCAACCAGGGAAGCCTGTATATATGTGTTCTCTACATGTGGAGTGGGTGCCCACTCCAGTATTCTTTTCTAGAGAATTCCATGGACAAAGGAGCTTGGTGGGTTATGGTCCATGGGGTCACAAAGAGTGGGGCATGAATGAGCAACTAACATACACACACACATATAACACATATATATGTGTGTGTGTGTGTGTGTATATATATATACATATATATACTCTATGTACTATGCATATATAATATTTTACAATGTAAAATATTGACTTGAGGATAAAACTTTCAAGTAGATGTTCATCTGAACCTCTTGCAGAAGATCAACTGAAGAATCATTAAAGGGAAAAATTGCTTTTTCTTTTAAAATGATTTGTAGAACAGGTACATCTAAATCAGTGTATTCAGGGTCCCTGTTGGAGGCCACTTTGACTAAAACTGTCATTTTTCTCACTCTCCCCCCCATTGGTGTTTTCCTGGATCTCACCCAAGACATCTGCTCAGCTGTGCTGTAGCCTTTAAATACGATCATGCTGTGATTAGTGGCGTAGAATGCTTGGTGCTGGGACTGGGTTGTATAATACAGTCCACTGTTACTTACCCTGCTCCTCCTGTGCGTTTGCTAAGCAGATGGTCAAGGTTAGGGGCACATCTGTGACCATGAAAGAAATGTGTTTTCAGTGCAACCCCCACTGGCCTAAACAGAGAATGAACTCCTGGTCTTTGCCTTGTTAAGCCCTTACTCTAACAAAACAAGATAATCAGTTCAGGTGCTAAGTCAATAAACTAAGGAAACACTAATTTATGCCCAAGAAGAAAATAATCAGGCTCATGGCGATATTTTGTCGTGGCAATATTTGTTTGGGCCAACATCCCAGAAGGAAAATACTGAAGATTCCAAAAGTAGAGGACAAAGACAGGGTCAGGTTCTATAAAAAATACTTAATGAAGAATAGCTAAAATGCTGTGGGCAGTTTACATGAAATGAGACAGAGGAGGGACACAGCTTGGAAGTCTACAAGAAGCACCCATTGAAATCTAAAAACCAGGTAGTTACCATAGCCATAATGTTGAGAATTATCTTAAACACCTTATACATATTAACTTAATTCTCAAGATATTCCCACAAAGTAGATGTCTCTATTCACATTTTACAGCCTGAAGAATCTAGGATTCAGAGAAATTATCTGACTTTCTCGAGATAAATATCTTCTCAGGTCAACATTCTTAAGAATTGAAAAGAGGATAAAATAAAGAGAGATAAAGTCATCATTTTAAAAATAATAGTGTTATTCAAGTGCCTACATTTTAAAAGAATTAAAGAAAAAAAGACGGAATGTATTTGAGTATATTATAAAATAAGTGAGAGGATATAATGTGGGATTTGGACTCACCAGAACAGGTGGCTCTGTTCTGCCAAACTTTTACATTTATTAATGAATCTACACACATGAGTGACATCTTGATATTTATGTCTGAAAATGTGCNGAAAAAAAGACGGAATGTATTTGAGTATATTATAAAATAAGTGAGAGGATATAATGTGGGATTTGGACTCACCAGAACAGGTGGCTCTGTTCTGCCAAACTTTTACATTTATTAATGAATCTACACACATGAGTGACATCTTGATATTTATGTCTGAAAATGTGCAGGGCATCTTCTCAATAGGCAACATTTGCTAAAGCTGCTGGTTCTAAAATCAGTGACAGTAAAGGTAGCAAGTTAGCTGGGTAATAATGATATAAGCAACAGGAGGCAATGCCTTGAGAACTTGGATAAGAAAAATTTGATTAAGATTCAGGCTAATGTTGAGGTTTGTGTATTAAAAATATTTCAATTTGAGTAAAAGGTCGAAATGGATATTCACACTGGAAGTATTTATACACAGATAAAGCTAAAGACTCTAATAAATTTCATAGTTTAACCTAAATTAATGTTTTGTATGTCTATGTAAATAATGCATAATCATATACAGAAGATAACATAATTTTATCTATTATGTCATAGATATAATACATATATAGTTATATGTACCATTACCCANGTCATCTGCATATCTGAGGTTATTGATATTTCTCCTGGCAATCTTGATTCCAGCTTGTGTTTCTTCCAGTCCAGCATTTCTCATGATGTACTCTGCATATAAGTTAAATAAGCAGGGTGACAATATACAGCCTTGACGTACTCCTTTTCCTATTTGGAACCAGTCTGTTGGCTTCAGTACAGAAGAAAGAGTATAAAGAATTTACCAGATGGAGAAAATCAGAATCCCCATATGTGTCCAGGTTCTTGCTGGAACCTTTGGTCTTTACATCATCTTTAACCTCAATCTCTGACATTCCTTGTGCGACAATACTCTGATCTATAAACACTGATCTATGAACAATAGCCTTTACTCATTCTGTTATCTATTTTTTCCTGAATTCCTAACCTTTAACCAGTTTCATCTTGAACTTACACTCAAACACAATTCATTTAAGCAGATGCTTTTGATTTTTTTCTGCTAAATGACAGGGACTGTGATAGGTCCTTAGAACACAGACCTGAAAAATAATCCACTTTTCTCCAAGGATTGATGCCTTTGTTTCCTCTCTGCCTTTCTACTGTCATAACCTTATGCCAGTTGGCTTCCATCATCACTGCTCTATTGCAATCATTCTCTCAAAGGTTGCCAGTGGTCTCCTTGTTCCAAAATTAAATAGCTGTTTTAAAAAATGTAATATTCTCTTTCTCCTTGACTTTCCTCTTATTTCTGGTTCTTTTGCACATCCACTTGCAACTCTGCTACCGTCTTATTTATTACAAAGTATTGATTATATTCCAGCCTCTACAATAGTTTCATTTTATTTTCTTTAGTGTTATTTGACTGACTCACCTAAATTTGCTGAATATTAGATCTAGATCTTCTATCCTCATTTTGCACTGTCTTCCAAAATCAAAACAAACAAACAACCACAACAAAAATCTCTAACTTCCAAACAAATTCAGGCAGAACTATATTTTATTCATCTTGTTTTATTTGTTCACTAAGCATCTTTTATCTCTAAGCCTGCTCTTTTACTAAAGCTTTGTACCTATGAAGTGAGAAGGTAGATTAAATATTTAAGAAATCATGACTTTGAACAATTCTATGGCAGGGGAATAGCAAGTGCAACTTGTCTTAGCAGTTCCACATTTACATTTATAGTTGCTTGCTTGCCTCATCATTTTTATCTCTACTAAAATGTTCTAGCAGAAAATATTCTTAATTTTCACACATCCATAGTTTAATAAATTGCTTTTCTCCTCTAATCCATCCTCTCTTTTATATATCCACATTTTTATTAGAAATACCTTGAATATAAACCTGAACTCAAGAGCAAGCAAAGTCTATTTGGAAAATAAATGATAAGCTCAGTCTTTCTTTGAAATATTGCCATTGTTCCAATCTGGAAAACTGGAATAACTTGGGGATTTCTTCTTTTTCACTTTCCAGATAAAAGAAGTTTCTAAATTCTCCAGGTTTAGCATCAGTAATTAAAGTAATAGTAACTAACACCTGATTTTGGAATATACCTTGGAAGTTTACAATGCTTCCTGTGACACATTTTCTCATTAAATGGAGAGAAGATGGGTATGTAAGAAAGTTGCAGTATTACATCATCATAATCCTGTGAATTTGGTCCCATTTAACACATAGATATGCCAAGGCTGAGTTAAGAGGTTTATAATTCAGAATTTATTTATTTTTTATTCCATATGACACTACTTCATGATATTGACTTCATGATAGTGACTCTCAAACTTGCTTTTTTCTTCCTATGTCTATTATCATATAGTTTAGGATTTATTACTTCCAATTTAAATTAGTAGAATGCTTTATTTTGTTTCACTACATCTTTGTTATTTCTTAGATATTATTCATATTGCACATTGTTGTCATTCTCTGTTGCATTATATTTCATTTAAAATGCTTTTTCTGATTATAAAATAGATAAATTCTCAGATGCCTGAAGATGTTTTATTTGTTGTATTTTGGTATTTATTATTTTGGAAGAAAAATCTGAGGCCCTGTTAAATTTTGGCCTTTTTGTTTTATTGATTGGGTATTCTTAGAAATTCATCTACTTTTGCATACATACATCTATGTCTAATTATTGAACTATTTTAGAATACTATGTTTAAATTTCTTGTGATTGTTAAACATTTTTCTCTCCTTCCAAATTTCATGTAATAAGTAAATTTTACCTTCAGTCTTCATTTATATTTTGCTAAAAGTATTCTCACATATTAATTTGAAAAAAGGGAGAAAAGAATGAGGCAAACTAGTCTGAAAACTAATGAGGTAAAATTTCACTTTAAGAATTTAGAAAAATCCCAATATACATAAAATGAAAGAAATAGCATAATAAAATTTTCAACAGACTTCATGATGTAGAAAGCAAATAGAATAGAGAATCTCAACAAAATAAAAAATTGGTTCACTAAAAAGACAAATAAGATCAATAAACATTTAGCAAGAATAATAAAGACTTAAAATCACCCTAAATTTTAAGAAATAGATACACCTTTGGGGAATAATTTAAATACTGCACTGGTCTTTACTAGCTAATGTCTATTTCAGTTCTTAATATGGAAACCTTTAGCAACTGTTTCTGCTCAATAAAATGTAAATATACCATGGAGTCTAGATGTATTCTGTATTTAAAACTATAATTGAGACTAACAATATGGAAGCTAAATATTATAGAATAAAATTTGTTTCATGAAAAGAAAATAATATCTTTTGATTTCTGCTCCTGAGACCTCTTAAATTGAAAATGTCTAGTGGAAAATTCATTAGTTTGATTTATTTGGGAGATAAAAAATTTCAGCTCAATGAACCTTTGTGGAATGTGCCAGATACAGTGAAATGCTTGAAAGCTCTCTCTCTCAAGTTCCTAAAGAGAGGTCTTTTGTCAAGCTTCAAGAAAGATATGAAGCCATCAGATTTGTTTCCATGTGAGAATTCTATGAGTCAAAAAATATAAGAACTACAGCAAGAAAAAGATGAAGATATTGCTCTTGTGTGTGTGAGTATATTTATATATGTGTATAGAGTATCAGGATAAAACAAAGACTATGCCATGCACACAAAGGATAATACTGACATTTGTGAATTCTCCAGTTTGAGGTTTTTCTTAAAGAAATCTTTGTGCATGTGTGGGTATGCATGTATATGTGCTAAGTTGCTTCAGTTGTGTCTGACTCTTTGTGACCCTATGGACTGTAGCCCTCCAGGCTCCTCTGTCCATGAAATTCTCCAGGCAAGAATACAGAGTAGGTTGCAATGCCCTCCTCCAGGGAATCTTCCTGACTGAGGAATCAAACCCATATCTCTTCTGTTCCTGCCCTGGCAGGAGGGTTCTTTACCACACACTGCATCTAAACCCACATGAGATTATACATATAGTTATTTCTTCACCTCACCAAGTATATGTATATATGTATCACTACTTGCTCCTTTTTTCTGTTATGTCTCTGGCATACTTTCTCATGGATTTCATTTAATTAAATTTGGAACTTTCATGGGGAAAGCTTTCTAATGAATCTCTTAAATCTACCTTTGACGGTGGCAGTTACTCGCATGCTTACTATTCATCATGACACATGAAATTTAGCATCTGTCTTCACCATTAAAGAAGGGAGGTGAAAAATGTCTTATATTCAGTGAGCACTAAAAATTTCAGTTGTCCTTCCACTAATGAAATCTGTGGCCTTTAGTACTACACTCATCTGTACTGGGGGCAGAAAACCACTTATTTGAAGACTCTTGCCTTACAAAAATCACACAGCATGTTTATTTTACTGAGATTTTAGCTGCTCTTTTGTACCATCAAAAAAATTGAGAGCATAATAGATAGTAAATAAGTGAAAGTGAAGTGAAAGTCGCTCAGTCATGTCCAACTCTTTATGACCCCATGGACTATACAGTCCATGCAATTCTCCAGGCCAGAATACTGGGGTGGGTAGCCTTTCCCTTCTCCAGGGGATCTTCCCAACCCAGGGATTGAACCCAGGTCTCCCACACTGCAGGTGGATTCTTTACCAGCTGAGCCACAAGGGGAGTCCAGGAATACTGGAGTGGGTAGCCTATCACTTCTCCAGCAGATGTTCCTGGCCCAGGAATCAGACCGGGGTCTCCTGCCTTGCAGGAAGATTCTCTACTGAATGAGCTGTTAGGGAAGCCCAGCTTTTGTTAAGCTGATCGCTGCATTGTGCGTGTGTGTGTGTGTGTGTGTGTGTGTGTGTGTGTGTGTGTAAGATAGAGACAGAGAGACAGACGGAGAGAGATGCAAAGAGAAAGGACTGTAAAATGTGTGACCCTTAGCTCTTACCATTTCAGAGCATGGATGATGAATTCAAACAGATATTTCAATGTTATTGAAGCATTATCCCCTTTATTGCTAATATTTTTAAGTTAACTTTTTCACACTGAGTCAGAAATAATCAGATTCTATGAAGAGGAAAGAAGGAAAAATAAAATAAGTTTTGAGATGGCATATTCAAAGAACCCTAAAAATATGATAATCCATTATTCCCTTTGGTTCTTTTGAAACATATGTTCAACTTACCTGTCTAGGGGAGAAATAGCACAGATAACATCTGGAAGATTTTTCTACCCTTAATTTTTTTTTTAAATTCCTGACTTTAAAAAAGCTGACATATTAGAAATGATATAGAAATGTGTAAGCATGTTGTGTGGCTAGCAGCAGTACTAAAATTTTGATATAAGGACATTGGTTTTATATTTGATATCCAATTTATTCAGCATAAATGAGGTTTGGAGTTGGTAATGTATTGCGGAAAGCTCAATTAAATAAGCTGACAGAAATAGACATTCATGTCTTAAATCAATACATCTCTCGTTTGTGAAAAACAAAATAAGGTGAACTCTCATTTTAATTCCCCAAATCAGAAGTGAAATATGACGTAAATTCAAAAGTAAAAACATGTTTGACAGCTAAATTTGGCATAAATTTCACTTACTGGTTTAAAGAACACAGTTATTTCAATCAGAAAATGCACTAGATATCATGATATAACCATGACCCAGATATGTGAGGCTGACTTTAAAATACTGCCAGCTGTCTCTAATTAATACATTGTAAAATCTGAAAATAAATATAACATCAGAGGATGTCATCAGTGTTAAGAAGTTTAAACATAGCATCAAAAATTGTATCTGAGGAAAATCTAGTATAAGTGGCATAAAAAATTTATGCCACTTATTCTAACCTTAAAAAGTTAGAAAAATCAAGTAATTCTATATGTTTCATTTCTTCAAGAGATATGCCATGTATGAGAAAGTCACAGAAGTTGCTCTAATGTCAATTTTAAAATTAAAGTCAAGTTGAAGACAACTTAGATTCAAAATTTGCTTTAAATACTATGTTGGAACTTTTCCCCCCACAAACTTTAAAAATAATATACTGTTGCATACCAAATGAGTCTTTACTAGTAAATAACGGATTTTGCATAAGTGCAAATAGCATATTCCACAGCTTCAAAAAAGTATAGCCACCAACCTCATATGGATATTTAAATTTCAATTAATTTAAACTGCATACAATTTTAAAACTCAGTCCATCAGTTCTTCACATTCCATGTACTCATTACACACATATGGCTAATGGTTATTACACTAGACAGCACAGATTTAGAACACTTCATGTGGCAGAAGGCGATTAGACAAGGCTGCAAATTGAGAGTCCTGGAAAGGATTTCAGGGGTAGGTATTCAGAATTTCAAGAAGCATTAAAAATGGCAGAATTATTTAGCCTGGAAAAAAGAAAGAGGCCTGGTCTCCTGATGGTCTTTGAATGACAGAAGGCTACAAAGAGAGGCAAACAGCTGTTTTCCATCACATACTGGGGAGAAACAGGAGGAACTGATTTAAAATACAATGGAGAGATTTAGGTTAAATAGAAAAAGTGGGAATTATTTATAACAAGTGAATAACTTATGGGAAGCATCTCTTTCATAGCTTGCCATGAGAAAGCCACATACGTAGTGAAATCTGTGAATACATATCATTGATAATTAAGCCAATCACTTAGGTCTCTTTTCTAAGCTCAGATATGCAGCTATTCACTCAATTAAACAGTTCTTACTGAGTGGGTACTATGTATCAGGCACCGTCTGAGAAAGATGATATACATGGCAGTACCTATGAACTCGATTTACATAATTCTTTTCTTACAATACCATATTCCAGGAATGAGGAAAATAATACATATACAAATAAATAAATAGTTTCAGGTAACAAAAGAGGAAATGAAGATGATAAAATAATATACTATTGAGGCAGTGATGGTGGATTGTACCTAAATTTGGGAAGAAAAGGAAGGCCCATCTGAGGAGGTGATATTCATGTTGAGATTTCTGTGGAGAGGAAGAGGCAACCTTGAAAAGAATCAGATAATCTGGGGAAAGACTGCTGTGACTAGAAGACAGAGGAAGTGATAAACCCTGAAACTTCACATGTGAAGGGGGAAACAAAAGACACTGTGTCTAGAAATTAATGAAGAAGGAGAAGTGTGGCTTGAAATAAGTTTGAGACGCATGCAGGGACCAGTGGAGTTATGTGATATTCTGATTGCAAGAGGGTCAACAGAGGATTTAATAANCAATATCTAGGAAATACAGAAATATTTGGAAATTACAGTAAATCATGGATTGAAAAAACACCCTAAAGTAGTATTATTTTCACTAAATAATGATGAAAACACAAAACATTATTATGATGTAGCAAAAGCATGTCTTAGAAATTTATCATTTTAAATGATTGTATTGAAGAGAAAAAAGGATTAAAACAATGATTTAAGTGTTTTTAGTTTGAGGAACAAGGGAAAGAAGAGGAAATTAATCCCAGAGTAAACATGAAAGATAATATATAGTAATAAAAATCCATGAAACAGAAAATACAAAAACAGTAGACAAAGCTCCAAAAGTTGGTTCTTTTAAAATAATCAATAAGTTTTCCATAGTTACTTACAAAAAAGGAGAAAAGATACAAATTACCTTACTAGGATACAGACTGACATGAACGAATAAAAACTTTTTGTTCATAATTGATACTGTTTCAAAAGAAACTCCTAGGAGATCTATGAAACTAATAATAGAACTAATAAGAACTTAGAAAGTTCACTGCATATAAGTAAAACACACAGGGATTAGTTGTATTTCTATATGCTAATTTAAAAATTGAATAACAAAATTAANTCATAATTGATACTGTTTCGAAAGAAACTCCTAGGAGATCTATGAAACTAATAATAGAACTAATAAGAACTTAGAAAGTTCACTGCATATAAGTAAAACACACAGGGATTAGTTGTATTTCTATATGCTAATTTAAAAATTGAATAACAAAATTAAAATATAAATATTCATTTGCTGCTGCTAAGTCGCTTCAGTCGTGTCTGACTCTGTGCAACCCCATAGATGGCAGCCCATCAGGCTCCCCCGTCCCTGGGATTCTCCAGGCAAGAACACTGGAGTGGGTTGTCATTTCCTTCTCCAATGCATGGAAGTGAAAAGTGAAAGTGAAGTCGCTCAGTTGTGTCTGACTCGTCGCGACCCCATGGACTGCAGCCCACCAGGCTCCTCTGTCCATGGGATTTTCCAGGCAAGAGTACTTGAGTGGGATGCCATTGCCTTCTCCGAAATATTCATTCACGGTAACATAAAAAAACTTAAAATACTTATGAGTAAATTAAGCAAATGCCATGCAACACTTTTGCATTGAAAACTAACATATTGCAAAGGTAACTTAAGAAAACTCCAATCAACAGAGAGATACACCATGTTCATAAATTTGAAGATTCAATACCGGTAAAATTTCACTTATCCTCTAACTGATATGTAAACTCAGTCTACTCCTGATGCAAATTCCATCAATATTTGTTGTGTACATCGACAAGCTGATCCTAAAATTTATATGGAAATTTGGAGAATTTGCAATTGCCAAAACAATTATATAAAGTAATAAATTTGGAAGACTCACACTTCCTGAATTTAAAACTTACTTTAGTACTATGGTATTCAAAATAGTATAGCTAAATCTAGAACTTTACATAAATGGACCACAGTGGACAGTTCTAGACATACTGATACTTATATGGTCAACTGATTTTCAAACAAAGCAATTACATGTGAAATTAATCTTTACAATGAATGGTACACAAACTGGCTTTCTATATGGAATAAAGTATATTTAAAAGCATACCTTTTACCATAATCTAGCATTAATTTTTATGGTTCATAACTCTATACATACAAGTAAACTATAAGAAATTGTAAGATAATACCTTGATAAACTTAGGAGTAGGCTAATGTTTATTTGGAAGGAATCATAAAGCACTATTCACAAAAGAAAAGAAAATGAAAATCTGTACCAAATCAAAATTTTAAATGTTTTCTCATGGAAAGATTACATTAAAGACATGAGGAGGCAACTTACATATAGGGAGGTAGAATATAAAAATGTCCTAATATAAATTTTAGTATACCTATATACTCTGTATATAAGGGTAGTATATATATATCAGTTTATATATATTTATATATATTATATATATATAATATCTGTACACATGTTATCTGATAAAAGCCTTCTGAAAGAAAGTACAAAATAAATGTTTTATACCAAATTGAAAAGACAAATATGTGGGAAAAAATCAGAAGAGGAATTTGTTAGACTAATGAAAAACACATGTTCATAAAAAGACTTATTAACACTGGAAACAATCCAAATATCTAACAACAGGAAAATATATATATGATTGGAATATGTTAAAAATATGGAATATGTCTCAACATAAAATTAATATGTTATTGATACACACAGCAGACTAGATAAATTTCAAACCTCTTTTGTTTGGCAAAGAAAAAGACACAAANTTAATTTTTTAAAAAATTCCTGACTTTAAAAAAGCTGACATATTAGTAATGATATAGAAATGTATAAGCATGTTGTGTGGCTAGCAGCAGTACTAAAATTTTGATATAAGGACATTGGTTTTATATTTGATATCCAATTTATTCAGCATAAATGAGGTTTGGAGTTGGTAATGTATTGCGGAAAGCTCAATTAAATAAGCTGACAGAAATAGACATTCATGTCTTAAATCAATACATCTCTCGTTTGTGAAAAACAAAATAAGGTGAACTCTCATTTTAATTCCCCAAATCAGAAGTGAAATATGACGTAAATTCAAAAGTAAAAACATGTTTGACAGCTAAATTTGGCATAAATTTCACTTACTGGTTTAAAGAACACAGTTATTTCAATCAGAAAATGCACTAGATATCATGATATAACCATGACCCAGATATGTGAGGCTGACTTTAAAATACTGCCAGCTGTCTCTAATTAATACATTGTAAAATCTGAAAATAAATATAACATCAGAGGATGTCATCAGTGTTAAGAAGTTTAAACATAGCATCAAAAATTGTATCTGAGGAAAATCTAGTATAAGTGGCATAAAAAATTTATGCCACTTATTCTAACCTTAAAAAGTTAGAAAAATCAAGTAATTCTATATGTTTCATTTCTTCAAGAGATATGCCATGTATGAGAAAAGTCACAGAAGTTGCTCTAATGTCAATTTTAAAATTAAAGTCAAGTTGAAGACAACTTAGATTCAAAATTTGCTTTAAATACTATGTTGGAACTTTTCCCCCCACAAACTTTAAAAATAATATACTGTTGCATACCAAATGAGTCTTTACTAGTAAATAACGGATTTTGCATAAGTGCAAATAGCATATTCCACAGCTTCAAAAAAGTATAGCCACCAACCTCATATGGATATTTAAATTTCAATTAATTTAAACTGCGTACAATTTTAAAACTCAGTCCATCAGTTCTTCACATTCCATGTACTCATTACACACATATGGCTAATGGTTATTACACTAGACAGCACAGATTTAGAACACTTCATGTGGCAGAAGGCGATTAGACAAGGCTGCAAATTGAGAGTCCTGGAAAGGATTTCAGGGGTAGGTATTCAGAATTTCAAGAAGCATTAAAAATGGCAGAATTATTTAGCCTGGAAAAAAGAAAGAGGCCTGGTCTCCTGATGGTCTTTGAATGACAGAAGGCTACAAAGAGAGGCAAACAGCTGTTTTCCATCACATACTGGGGAGAAACAGGAGGAACTGATTTAAAATACAATGGAGAGATTTAGGTTAAATAGAAAAAGTGGGAATTATTTATAACAAGTGAATAACTTATGGGAAGCATCTCTTTCATAGCTTGCCATGAGAAAGCCACATACGTAGTGAAATCTGTGAATACATATCATTGATAATTAAGCCAATCACTTAGGTCTCTTTTCTAAGCTCAGATATGCAGCTATTCACTCAATTAAACAGTTCTTACTGAGTGGGTACTATGTATCAGGCACCGTCTGAGAAAGATGATATACATGGCAGTACCTATGAACTCGATTTACATAATTCTTTTCTTACAATACCATATTCCAGGAATGAGGAAAATAATACATATACAAATAAATAAATAGTTTCAGGTAACAAAAGAGGAAATGAAGATGATAAAATAATATACTATTGAGGCAGTGATGGTGGATTGTACCTAAATTTGGGAAGAAAAGGAAGGCCCATCTGAGGAGGTGATATTCATGTTGAGATTTCTGTGGAGAGGAAGAGGCAACCTTGAAAAGAATCAGATAATCTGGGGAAAGACTGCTGTGACTAGAAGACAGAGGAAGTGATAAACCCTGAAACTTCACATGTGAAGGGGGAAACAAAAGACACTGTGTCTAGAAATTAATGAAGAAGGAGAAGTGTGGCTTGAAATAAGTTTGAGACGCATGCAGGGACCAGTGGAGTTATGTGATATTCTGATTGCAAGAGGGTCAACAGAGGATTTAATAAGATCTTTCTGTCTCTTGACAACTGAGATATGATGTTATGAGGGTAGGAGAGGAGCAGAGAGGGCAGTCAGTGAAAGATATCATGGTTGGACTACAGATGTTTTAGTAGAAATGGTAATAAGTTGTCAGATTTATTATATTTGTAGGTAGAAGAGAATTCATTGATGGGCTGTAAGTAGTAAGATAAAAAGAAAGTAAAGGAGCTTATTGTTAGTGTTTGAACAAACACCTTAATCTAAATGACATTATTAGAACACAACTTCAGTAAGAACAAACTATATAAACTTTACATGTACTTATGAAAGATTCCCCAAGATAGACTGTTAGGGGAAGCACACTGTTTGAAACCGCTCACCCTGGCCAGGCACTGTAGTAACCATATGCATGAGTTGCTTTACAACAGGAGGTTCTGTAAGGAACATAGAACTAATAAACCACCATCAACTGGAAGAATTCAGGAAAAGTCAAAAGAAGATACCACATGTCTGACCACACCCCAGAATCCTTTTTCTGGCATCCATCTTCCCTGAACAAGGCGTGCACCACCAGGAAGGACTCTGAGTCAGAATGATTGGCTAAAGACGACCTGGAAACTAACCCCATCACCGTAAAAGCGGCAGAGCCGTTCTCCCGGGTTCCCTTCCCCTACTGCTCTCCACCTGGGTGCCCTTTCCCAATAAAATCTCTCGCTTTGTCAGCATATGGGTCTCCTCAGACAATTCATTTCTGAGTGTTAGACAAGAGCCCAGTTTCAGGCCCTGGAAGGGGTCCCCCTTCCTGAAACAAAACCACCTGCTCAGCTATAAAATAAATTTAACTCAAAGATTAAAGTATTGTAGATTCTGCTCCGAACACTAACATAGGATTAAATAAAAATTCAATAACAATGCAATATCTAGGAAATACAGAAATATTTGGAAATTACAGTAAATCATGGATTGAAAAAACACCCTAAAGTAGTATTATTTTCACTAAATAATGATGAAAACACAAAACATTATTATGATGTAGCAAAAGCATGTCTTAGAAATTTATCATTTTAAATGATTGTATTGAAGAGAAAAAAGGATTAAAACAATGATTTAAGTGTTTTTAGTTTGAGGAACAAGGGAAAGAAGAGGAAATTAATCCCAGAGTAAACATGAAAGATAATATATAGTAATAAAAATCCATGAAACAGAAAATACAAAAACAGTAGACAAAGCTCCAAAAGTTGGTTCTTTTAAAATAATCAATAAGTTTTCCATAGTTACTTACAAAAAAGGAGAAAAGATACAAATTACCTTACTAGGATACAGACTGACATGAACGAATAAAAACTTTTTGTTCATAATTGATACTGTTTCGAAAGAAACTCCTAGGAGATCTATGAAACTAATAATAGAACTAATAAGAACTTAGAAAGTTCACTGCATATAAGTAAAACACACAGGGATTAGTTGTATTTCTATATGCTAATTTAAAAATTGAATAACAAAATTAAAATATAAATATTCATTTGCTGCTGCTAAGTCGCTTCAGTCGTGTCTGACTCTGTGCAACCCCATAGATGGCAGCCCATCAGGCTCCCCCGTCCCTGGGATTCTCCAGGCAAGAACACTGGAGTGGGTTGTCATTTCCTTCTCCAATGCATGGAAGTGAAAAGTGAAAGTGAAGTCGCTCAGTTGTGTCTGACTCGTCGCGACCCCATGGACTGCAGCCCACCAGGCTCCTCTGTCCATGGGATTTTCCAGGCAAGAGTACTTGAGTGGGATGCCATTGCCTTCTCCGAAATATTCATTCACGGTAACATAAAAAAACTTAAAATACTTATGAGTAAATTAAGCAAATGCCATGCAACACTTTTGCATTGAAAACTAACATATTGCAAAGGTAACTTAAGAAAACTCCAATCAACAGAGAGATACACCATGTTCATAAATTTGAAGATTCAATACTGGTAAAATTTCACTTATCCTCTAACTGATATGTAAACTCAGTCTACTCCTGATGCAAATTCCATCAATATTTGTTGTGTACATCGACAAGCTGATCCTAAAATTTATATGGAAATTTGGAGAATTTGCAATTGCCAAAACAATTATATAAAGTAATAAATTTGGAAGACTCACACTTCCTGAATTTAAAACTTACTTTAGTACTATGGTATTCAAAATAGTATAGCTAAATCTAGAACTTTACATAAATGGACCACAGTGGACAGTTCTAGACATACTGATACTTATATGGTCAACTGATTTTCAAACAAAGCAATTACATGTGAAATTAATCTTTACAATGAATGGTACACAAACTGGCTTTCTATATGGAATAAAGTATATTTAAAAGCATACCTTTTACCATAATCTAGCATTAATTTTTATGGTTCATAACTCTATACATACAAGTAAACTATAAGAAATTGTAAGATAATACCTTGATAAACTTAGGAGTAGGCTAATGTTTATTTGGAAGGAATCATAAAGCACTATTCACAAAAGAAAAGAAAATGAAAATCTGTACCAAATCAAAATTTTAAATGTTTTCTCATGGAAAGATTACATTAAAGACATGAGGAGGCAACTTACATATAGGGAGGTAGAATATAAAAATGTCCTAATATAAATTTTAGTATACCTATATACTCTGTATATAAGGGTAGTATATATATATCAGTTTATATATATTTATATATATTATATATATATAATATCTGTACACATGTTATCTGATAAAAGCCTTCTGAAAGAAAGTACAAAATAAATGTTTTATACCAAATTGAAAAGACAAATATGTGGGAAAAAATCAGAAGAGGAATTTGTTAGACTAATGAAAAACACATGTTCATAAAAAGACTTATTAACACTGGAAACAATCCAAATATCTAACAACAGGAAAATATATATATGATTGGAATATGTTAAAAATATGGAATATGTCTCAACATAAAATTAATATGTTATTGATACACACAGCAGACTAGATAAATTTCAAACCTCTTTTGTTTGGCAAAGAAAAAGACACAAAAAGTAAATACTACATGCTTCCATTTACATAAAATTCAATCTTAAGTACAACTAATCTATTATAACAGAGGAAATTCTGCCAGTGGAGGTTTTGAATTGACTACAAGGGAGCACTGGTGTGAGTTTCCATTGGTGACTGAGGCTATAGTAGGGCTATAAGACATGATAAGACCTCCTAGAAGTATTTTCATTTGGTTATTTGTTTTAAATGAGATATAGACGATTTATAATATTGGTGTTAGTTTCAGATGTACAGCAAAGTAATTTAGTTATACACATATAGCATATTAGTATAAAATATATTTTTAGGATTATTATTAAGATTATATTCCATTATAAGTTATTTTAAGATATTGAGTATAATTTCCTATGTTATACAGGAAATCCTTGTTGCTTATTTATTTTACATTTAGTAATTTATATTTGCTAATCCTATACTCCTGATTAGTCCCTCCCTCTTGCCCTTTCTCTCCTCTTTGGTAACTTTGTGAGTCTGTTTTATTTTACATATAGATTCCTTTGTATTATGTTTTAGATTCTACATATAACTGATATTGTATAATATTTGTCTTTCTCTCACTTCACTAAGTATAATATTCTCTAGGTCCATTCATATTGCTGCAAATAGCAGAATTTCATTCTTTTTATGGCTAAGTAATATTCCATGATATATATATAATATATACATGTATATATTATATATGCATAGAATATATGTATATATTATATATAGGCAGATTTGATTTCACTTATAGTGTTTGGTCTCTTCAAATTTTGTTTCTTTGGGACTCCATTTTGGAAGCCCTGGGTTTTCCAGAAACTTTCCCACTTCTTCCAGGTCATCCAATTTGTTGGCATATAACTGTTCATAGGGAGAAGACAATGGCACCCCACTCCAGTACTCTTGCCTGGAAAATCCCATGGACGGAGGAGCCTGGTGGGCTGTAGTCCATGGGGTCGCGAAGAGTTGGACACGACTGAGCAACTTCACTTTTACTTTTCACTTTCATGCACTGGAGAAGGAAATGGCAACCCACTCCAGTGTTCTTGGCTGGAGAATCCCAGGGATGGGGGAGCCTGGTGGACTGCCGTCTATGGGGCTGCACAGAGTCAGACACGACTGAAGCGACTAGCAGCAGCAGCAGCAGAAGCAGCAGCAGCAGTTTTTCTTAGGATTTTTTTTTAAATTCCTGTGGCATCAGTTATTTCTCTTCTTTAATTTTTTATTTTGTTTATTTGGATCCTCTGTCTTTTCTTCCTGGGTAGCCTGGGTACTCATTTAATTTCTACATATTTAAGAAAATCTCTTCTGTCCTGTGATGGAGAGAGATGCTGATACCTGAGGAAGCAGGAATTGAAGGGCTCAATGGGCACATCTTGAAGAGTCAGGCATTGGTTCTATAGTTGGAGTAGTGGTAGCCAGGAGTAATGCAGAGATAGAAGACTGTGGATAGAACTCTTGGGAAAGAATATGTGAATCCATATTTCATTACTTACTCACATGGAGAATTCATTTCTCTAGCAAGCACTTTGTGTTGAATTCTAAGTTCTTACATCCAGTTAATTTAATTTTGTCATTTTTAAAAAAATGATAACTTGGATAACTTTGAGCAAATTATTTCTTTTTAATATTGTTAACACATACTTCTTCTATCATTATTCTCTATGTATAAATAAATAACTTAGAACAAAACAAAAGAAGTTGGTTATAAATTTAAGCAGATGTGGTCTAGATTTAAATGATGACTTTTCAAAGTTTTACAAGTTTGATTCTCTTTGAAAGTTTTATATAGAACTCCATAATGGTTCTTAATAATTATGTCTTGCTCGTCTTTGCACTGTTATTTAATTATTTTTCACAAATACATTGGAAAATATCATTAGAAATTTTTTATTCATTCATCATGTATTCATCCCACAAATATTTTTCTGAGTTTGTGAAAAGACAATGTGCAAAACAGTGAAATGATTAGAAGCTAATAGAGCCTAGTAGAGATTTTGTTACTCAAGAATGCTATCAGTTCAGTTCAGTTGCTCAGTAGTGTCCAACTCTCTGTGACCCCATGGACTGCAGCACGCCAGGCTTCCTTGTCCATCACCAGCTCCTGGAACTTATTCAAATTCATGTCCATTGTGTCATGTGGTGCCATNTTAGATAATAATTGAGGTTGAAGAGTCAGATTTATCCTAAGAATCACTTTTACCCATGTAATTTAAAAATTTGAAAAAAAAATAAACTAAGCAGTTTTAAAGAAATTATGGAAAATAGCCACCTCATGAAATGAAAAAGATGTGTATAAGAGACAGCTTCCAGCCTTCAATCTTTCCCAGTATCATGGTCTTTTCCAATGAGTCAGTTCTTTGCATCAGGTGGCCAAAGTATTGGAGTTTCAGCCTCAGCCTCAGTCCTTCCAATGAATATTCAGGGTTGATTTCTTTTATGATTGATTGCTTTGATCTCCTTCCAGTCCAAGGGACTCTCAAGAGTCTTCTCCAACACCACAGTTCATAAGCATCAATTCTTTGGCACTCAGCATTCTTTATAGTTCAGCTCTCACATCCATACATGACTATTGGAAAAACCATAGTTTTGACTAGAAGGACCCTTGTTGCAAAGTAATGTCCCTGCTTTTTAATACGATGTCAATGTTGGCCAAATTTTTCCTTCCAAGGAGCAAGCATCTTTTCATTTCATGGCTGCAGTCACCATCTGCACTGATTTTGNACCAGGCTCCCCCGTCCCTGGGACTCTCCAGGCAAGAACACTGGAGTGGGTGGCCATTTCCTTCTCCAATGCATGAGAGTGAAAAGTGAAAGTGAAGTCGCTCAGTCGTGTCCAACTCTTAGCGACCCCATGGAATGCAGGAGACATGAGTTCAATTCCTGGGTCAGGGAGATCCTTTGGCGATGGAAATGGCAACCCATTCCAGTATTCTTCCCTGGAGAATCCCATGGACAGAGGAGCCTGGCAGGTTACAGTCCGTGGAGTTGCAAGAGTCTGACACGACTTACTGACTAAACCACCACCATCATACTTAAGTGGTAACATTTACTAGTTTCATTTTACTGTGATAGTGACATTCAAATTTTTGCATTTGGTACAAAATTATTCACTTTATTTGGATTGTACTTGGTACTTATTCTAAAACAGCACTTGTAAATACTGCTTTAATAAATATATATGTTAATATTTCATTCACTCAATATATACATTGTATAATTATTAATGCTGAACATTATGCTAGATTTTGGAGACACAATATGAATAAGATCTGGTCCTATCTTCAAGACAATATATAAGTAAAAAATTCCAATGGATGGTTGAGACCAATGGTTCCTGTGGTGGGATTAAGTACAGAAGGGTTTAGGAGTGCATAGGAGGCACACCGATCTCAACTGGAAGTAATGGAGGAGGTAAGGGGAGGATACAGAATTTTAGCTAAGACCTGGAGATTCAGAAAGAATTAGCTAGTTAAGAACAATTATCCTTATCCTTATAATTGAAAGTCACAGTCAGTTGTGTATGACTCTGTTTCCTGATGGACTATACAGTCCATGGAATTCTCCAGGCCAGAATACTAGAGTGGGTTGCCTTTCCCTTCTCCAGGAGATCTTTCCAACCCAGTGATCCAACCCAGGTCTCCTCCACTGCAGGTGGATTCTTACCTGCTGAGCCACATGAGAAGCCCAAGTGGAATTATACTGGGTGGAAAAAGCACCCTAATGTATTAAGAGTTTCTTCAGATATACAGCAATTTCTCATTCAGATCTCAATTGATAAGTGTCAATCTAGAATGTACCTTCAGTTCAGTTCAGTTCAGTCACTCAGTCACGTCCAACTCTTTGCGACTCCATGAATCACAGCATGCCAGGCCTCTCTGTCCATCACCAACTCCCGGAGTTCACTCAGACTCACATCCATCGAGTCAGTAATGCCATCCAGCCATCTCATCCTCTGTCATCCCCTTCTCCTCCTGTCCCCAACCCCTCCCAGCATCAGAATCTTTTCCAATGAGTCAACTCTTCGCATGAGGTGGACAAAGTACTGGAGTTTCAGCTTTAGCATCATTCCTTCCAAAGAAATCCCAGGGTTGATCTCCTTCAGAATGGACTGGTTGGATCTCCTTGCAGTCCAAGGGACTCTGAAGAGTCTTCTCCAACACCACAGTTCAAAAGCATCAATTCTTCAGTGCTCAGCCTTCTTCACAGTCCAACTTTCACATCCATACATGACCACAGGAAAAACCATAGCCTTGACTAGACGGACCTTAGTCACCTTGGAGAGCATCAAACGCTCACTTTATGGTTGAGACTCAGTCTTGACATGATATGCCTCAAGTGATAGAATAAATCAGTGGCATAATCAGAACTTTGATCCAAGACTGTTATGAACATCTATTCCCCTGAAGTTTCCCAATAAATTTGTACTGCATGACTCCATTGCAAGTCCTATGGAAACCTAATTTAGCAGTTTAGATGTTGAATAATGCCAGCTTTTGAACTATGGTGTTGGAGAAGACTCTTGAGAGTTCCTTAGACTGCAATGAGATCCAACCAGTCCATCCCAAAGGAGATCAGTCCTGGATGTTCACTGGAAGGACTGATGCTGAAGCTGAAACTCCAATATTTTGGCCACCTCATGCGAAGAGTTGACTCATTGGAAAAGACCCTGATGCTGAGAGGGATTGGGGGCAGGAGAAGGGAATAAATGAGGATGAGATGGCTGGATAGCATCACTG
Organism: Raphicerus campestris; assembly: GCA_006410735.1. Taxonomy (NCBI): domain Eukaryota; kingdom Metazoa; phylum Chordata; class Mammalia; order Artiodactyla; family Bovidae; genus Raphicerus; species Raphicerus campestris. The sequence continues at coordinate 886,986 of SJYW01056850.1, read as the reverse complement.
ACTCGATTGACGTGAATCTGAGTGAACTCCAGGAGTTGGTGATGGACAGGGAGGCCTGGTGTGCTGTGATTCATGGGGTCGCAGAAAGTCGGACATGACTGAGCGACTGAACTGAACTGAACTGAACTGAAGGTCCTAAAATTTTATTTAAAATATGATATTTAAGGTAGCAAAAAAAAGAAAACTGTCTCTAGTCACTGTTCTAGATTGCTAGAAAAAATAGTAATTAACTGTTTATGTGAATTATTTTTCCCATTTTAATAGCTAGACTTCATTGAGAAAAACCAAATGATTATATGATGATCAGCCAAAATTATTGCCATTTTTACAATACAAAATGCTCAATTTTTCACAGCTTAACTTGGACATGTTATAATGAAAGCCATGAAATGAAAATCATTTTGAAAAATTAAAAGAGATAGAAGATAATGTATTGGTTTAATTGCTTAAATTAAATTTCAGTAAGGAACATACATGAAAGGATTGAGGTTGAGGGAGTGAGGGTAATAACCAATGAGTTTGAAAATGTGAAAATTGTCTATATATTTTGAAGAGTTGTCTAGTTTGGGAATCAAATTTGTTCTTTTTATAGAAGACAATATAAGATGTGACTTTGTTTATTTGTAATATTTTATAATACTGTAAGTCCAATTTTATTAGTCTCAAAACATAATAATTATCACTGTAAAGAAAATGGCTTTTATTACTAATAAGATTGTTCAGTGCACAGGAAAAAAATCATAACTGATAGTTGAGCCATTCAGTTAGAAAACAATTATTTTTTGTTACATATCTATTTTACTATACACACTGTCAGATTAAGTAAGATGTCAATAGGTGGTTGGTTATACTGATGTGATCCCACAAGGCAAAGGTACTAGAGATATAGTCAGGGTGTTATACTGTATAATTTCCTCAAGGAATATATATCTGTAAAATTGAACACCAAGTATTAAATCAGTGGAAAAGTTACCAGATCGAAGTAGAGACCAAAAATGATTGAATTATCCATGAAAGCAGTCTGGTGAATCATGTACCAAGTGGTAAAGGATATTCATTCCTGTAAATTTTAATAGAATNGGTGGTTGGTTATACTGATCTGATCCCACAAGGCAAAGGTACTAGAGATATAGTCAGGGTGTTATACTGTATAATTTCCTCAAGGAACATATATCTGTAAAATTGGACACCAAGTATTAAATCAGTGGAAAAGTTACCAGATCGAAGTAGAGACCAAAAATGGTTGAATTATCCATGAAAGCAGTCTGGTGAATCATGTACCAAGTGGTAAAGGATATTCATTCCTGTAAATTTTAATAGAATAAAGCAAGATGGAATCTATCATCCAATAGAAAAAATATTATATATTCATTGCTGCTGCTGCTGAGTCACTTCAGTCGTGTCCGACTCTGTGCGACCCCATAGACGGCAGCCCACTAGGCTCCCCTGTCCCTGGGATTCTTCTAATTATCCTATCAACCATCTAGAATTTTTATCTGAATTAAAGATCAATTTGCTTATGTGTCTTTATGGATTGCTATTGGTCTTTTCAAGTATCTTTTATTTTCTTTCACTATGATATTGAGCAGAACTGTGAAAGAGTAAAAAATTTGCTGCAATAGCTAGAAACGGAATTGATAGGGACTATTGGGATATATTTTATGTGTAAAACTTCNGTCTTTTCAAGTATCTTTTATATTCTTTCACTATGATGTTGAGCAGAACTGTGAAAGAGTAAAAAATTTGCTGCAATAGCTAGAAACGGGATTAATAGGGACCATTGGGATATATTTTATGTGTAAAATTTCTTATCAAGAAAATTTTGTGCTTTAAGAAATGATTACATGTATTCCCACATAAAAACTTTAAAGAGATCTTAACTTGACATTTAGTGCACCAGGATCTCATGCACTTTAACATATGTTCCAGAGTTTTTATTTTTTAATGTCAGGTATTATATTCAGATAAGAAATAAGAAAATATGTGTTATATAGATCAATAATATGTGTCTGTAGCTTTGGTCATAGTCTAATTTAGCCACATGAGACACATGTATGGTGAGCAGAGTTTTCATTGCAACTAGGTAAATCTGAGAGATGATCAGAGACAAATTTCTAAGTTAGGAAGAACTGAAGCAGTTAATATCTCACATGTAAGAACAGTGTTCAGGGTGTGAGCAGATAAAAGAAGTACCCTCCAGATTAAGAAGCCAGATAAAACTAATTCCTTTAATCTAGGTAGGATTAGAAATTCTTGGCTCTTTACCTCTGCCATGTACCAGCCAGTTCAGCCATGGCTTCTCTTGCACCCTGTGAGATTCACTAAGTCACTTGGTCACCAGTCAGTGAAGCCAATGGGAAATGAGGGGAAAGTATACTTTTGAACCGTATAGCAAATGTATCTGGAGATTAGACATTGTACAGTCCTGTCCTACAGTCTATAGAGAAAAAGCTTGATGCCTTTACTTCAGTGATTTTCTCATTTTTTCTTAGTTTATAAGCATTTATTTTTTGGTTTGGGAACACCTATTTATTTTACAGTAAACTCTTTTGGCAACAATGAATGTGAAGTAAACAAAAGTCAATGTCTAGTGAAATGTCTACTGCCTTTAATTTCTCTAGAAATATTCTAATAAACATGTAATTTTCATGAAATGTTTGCTGATGTTTACCATTTATTATGGGACCCACAGTGATATTGCTGAACATATGAAGACCAGAAACAGCTGCAAAGCCTCAGCATTCTACTTCAAAAGTTGGGAGTTATTTTAAGAAGCCAGAAAACTTCAGCAAGTATGTTTAAAATTTATTTTGTAAAGATTGATTTTGCATTGAGATCAAATTACTTGCTTTCAATTCCAAGTTTTCTTGTGCGCATATGGAAAGTCAAGCAATAGCTGTTATTATGCTAGTTTTGTAACAGAAGAGTTTCACAAACAGTCAAATAATATGAATTTTATGTGTCATCAGAAAGTTCAAATAAAATATCAAAAAAATAATTCAGATAAATGTGATATTGTTTCATCCAATTCCTGTAACCTAAGTAAAGTTTTGGGGTGTTCATTAGCTCAAATGTGAAACATGACACTATTTTGAATGCTAATATAAATCAATTATTGCTCAGAACAGAACAATTTTTTGAGGTGACGGTGTGGATAAAATTTTGGGTGGAGCATATTGTAAAGTAAAATCAGGTTTTTATTAAATAAGGAAATTTTTAAAATAAAAAAAATGTACTTAAAATTAATGGTGATGAGCATTTAATTTACAATTGTGTAGAGTTCAGTTTGGTTCAGTCACTCAGTTGTGTTTGACAGTTTCCAACCCCACGGACTGCTGTAGGCCAGCTTTCCTGCCCATCACCAACTCCCAGAGCTTATTCAAACTCATATCCATTGAGTCAGTGATGTTTTCCAACAATCTCACTCTCTGTCATCCCTTTCTCCTCCTCCATACTATTTTCCCTACCATGAGGGTCTTTTTTAATGAGTCAGTTCATTGCATCATGTGGCCAAAGTATTAGAACTTCAACTTCAACATCAGCCTTTCCAATGAATTCAGGACTGATTCCCTTAGGATCGATGGCTTTGATCTTCTTGCAGTCCAATGGACTGTCAAGAGTCTTCTCCAACACCGTAGTTCAAAAACATAAATTTTTTGATGCTCAGCTTTCTTTATGGTCCAATTCACTCACATCCGTACATGACTACTGAAAATCCCAGAGTTTAGACTAGATAGAGCTTTGTTGGCAAAGTAATGTCTCTGCTTTTTAATAGCTGTCTAGGTTGGTCATAACTTTCCTTCCAAGGAGTAAGTGTCTTTTAATTTCATGGCTGCAGTCACCACCTGCAGTGATTTTGGAGACCAAAAATAAAAAGTCTGACACTGTTTCCACTGTTTCCCCATCTATTTCCCATGAAGTGATGGGACTGGATGCCATGATCTTAGTTTTTTGAATGTTGAGTTTTAAGCCAGCTTTTTCACTCTCCTCTTTCACTTTCATAAGAAGCTGTTTAGTTCCTCTTCACTTTCTGAAATAAGGGTGGTGTCATCTGCATATCTGAGGTTATTGATATTTTTCCTGGCAATCTTGATTCCTGCTTGTGCTTCATCCATCCTGACATTTAACATGATGTACTCTGCATATAAGTTAAATAAGCAGGGTGACAATATACAGCCTTGACATACTCCTTTCCCAATTTGTAACCAGCCTATTATTCCATGTCTGGTTCTAACTGTTTCTTCTTGACCTGAATACAGATTTCTCAGGAGGCAAGTAAGGTGCTCTGGTATTTCCATCTCTTTAGGAATTTTCCACAGTTTGTTATGGTCCACACAGTCAGAGGTTTTTGTGTAGTCAATGAAACAGAAGTAGATGTTCTTCTGGAATTCTCTTGCTTTTTCTATGATCCAATGGATATTGGCAAGTTGATCTCTGGTTCCTCTGTCTTTTCTAAATCCAGCTTGAACATCTGGAAGTTCATGGTTCACATACTGTTGAAGCCTAACTTGGAGAATTTTGAGCATTATTTGGAAGTATATGAGATGAGTGCAATTGTGCAATAGTTTGAACATTCTTTGGCATTGCCTTTCTTTGGGACTAGAGTGAAAAAAATGACCTTTTCCAGTTCTGTGGCCACTGCTGAGTTTTCCAGCTCTGCTGGCATATTGATTGCAGCACTTCACAGCATCATCTTTTAGGATTTGAAATAGCTCAGCAGGAATTCCATGACCTCCACTAGCTGTGTTCATAGTGATACTTCTTAAGGCCAACTTGACTTTTCATTCTAGGATGTCTGGCTCAAGGTGAATGATCACATCATCATGTTTATCTGGGTCATTAAGATCTTTTTTGTACAGTTCTTGTGTGTCTTCTTTCCACCTCTTCTTAATATCTTCTGTTTCTGTTAGGTCCATATCATTTCTGTCCTTTATTGTACTCATCTTTGCATGAAATGTTTCCTTGGTATCTCTAATTTTCTTGAAGAGATTTTTACTCTTTCCCATTCTATTGTTTTCCTCTATTTCTTTGCATAAGTGATCAATTGTGTATAAACAAGCTGTACATACCAATCCAAAAAGAAATTGCAGTATCAAAATATACTATTTTTATATGTACATAGCAAAAGTAATAAACACAAGTGGATAATTCAGCTTCATGGTGCATACTTTCTGACTTAAGTTCCTTTATCCTTTCATCAGTTTGGTTCTAAACATATATGAGCTTTTGAAATCAACCTAGATACAATACATTTTAGTTTTTTGGTATATTAGTCGTCTACATTGTGTTTAAAATTTCTTTGAAATCTTAATCAAAATATTTAACAAATAGAGTGCTAAAGAACTTTGGCTTTGAAAGTTTTTACTAAATCAAAGCTTTATTTAAAATATAATAGGCAAACATTAAAACTTATCCCCACAAACTCATGGGAAGAACTGAACAAATTAGATGCTGAAAATGTACATGGTTTTTAGGATTTAATTTCATAATTATACTTTAGCAGAGTTACATTATAGAACTATTTTGATTACATTCCTATTTTTAATTTGATAAATTTATATATGGTAAAAGGAGGAACTGAAATTAAGAAACCTTACAATTTCACAGCACCCAAGTTTGGCAAACCAATTAAAATAAACATAGAGATATTATCTGATGGATTTTATCTTGCTAAAATATTTGTTTAAGAAAGGCATTCAGTGAGTCAAAAATACAGTACATATGAAAACTCATGGGCTAAAATGTTTACTTATTCAATTGAAAAGAAAATGACTAAGAACTTAAAATCACTTTTATTTCACAGTTTGCTCTGACCTTGTTAGATATCTGAACACCTACGGAGGAAGTGATTTTGTCAATCAAAACATCATCTTCGGAAAAGAGTCAACTGAAGATGTCAATGTTGTTTAAGAAGTCAACCTGTCCTACTTTAGATGATCTGGTCATCCTACTCTCAGCAGGCTAGACATGTAAAAGTCTAGAATCCTTCAGCTTTTCCACAGGCAATAATGCATATTACACTGGTGGGTGTTTCAGTGGGAGGCATTAATAATCCTATACTCCCTTTTTTATGTTGAAGTACTTTTTATCACTCAATGGAAAAAAATGCTCAATTTAAGAGTATAGCTATGTGCATGTTTACAAAGTAGATTCATCCATGTGACCCATATCATAAATAAAACATAAGCAATATCCTGGAAGCCCTGCCTGTTCCCTTGTCAGTTACTACACTTTCACTCTCAGGGCAACCTATAGTGTAACTTTTAATAAGAGTACAGATTTTCAAAATGCATGTTTTATTGTGCAGGTTTTTGAGCTTTATTTAAATCACACATTATGCTTTTTGCATCCTATCTCTTAAATTTTATTTTCATGACATTGGTTCACATTGTTTTGAGTATTAGTAATTTTTAATATTCTCAGTTCTGTATGGTATTCCATTGTAAACTTCCTTGTTTGGTTTGGGGGCAGAAAATAAGCTGCTTTTCAAATGATTTAATTTATTTAAAATATGTCCATCAGCAGATGAATGGATAAGAAAGCTGTGGTACATATACACAATGGAGTATTACTCAGCCCTTAAAAAGAATAAATTTGACTCAGTTCTAATGAGATGGATGAAACTGGAGCTGATTATACAGAGTGAAGTAAGCCAAAAAGAAAAATACCAATACAGTATACTGACACATATATATGGAATTTAGAAAGATGGTAATTATGACCCTGTATGTGAGATAACAAAAGAGACACAGAGGTATAGAACGGACTTTTGGCTTCTGAGGGAGAGGGAGAGGGAGAGGGTGGGATGATTTGGGAGAATGGCACTGAAACATGTATACTATCATATAAGAAATGAAGCGCCAGTCTATGTTCAATACAGGATACAGGATGCTTGGGGCTGGTGTACGGGATGATCCGGGGAGATGGTGTGGGGTAGGAGGTAGGAGAGGGCTTTGGCATTGGGAGATCGTGTACACCTGTGGCTGATTCATGTCAGTGTATGGCAAAACCAATACAGTATTGTAAAGTAGAATAAAGTATTAAAAATAAATAAATAAATAAATAAAATTTTAAAGTAAAATGAGGTTTTGAAAGTCTACATTAGGAAAATGCATAAATTCCTAAAAGGCAGATAAAAATATTTTCGTAATCTTATATACAATGACCCCAAACTAAAATAGCCTAATGTCATCAAGAGTAGTATTTTTAAATATACAACAATTAAAAAAAGAGTAGATAAGTGAATTGTAATATATTTTTACAATTGAATACCATGCAGAATAAACTATAATTCACCTGTCTATACTACTGTTTTTAAATTGTTGTAGATTTCAAAATCCCATTTCTTAAAAAATACTATCTTGATGACATTAGGTTGTTTCTACTTTAGGGTCATTGTATACAAGATTATGAAAATATTTGTAACTGTGTTTCTAACATGGACTTTCAAAACCCAATTTCACTTTAAAAATTTATTTAAATAAATTAAGTCCTTTGAAAGCCAACTTATTTCTCCCCGCTAAACAGTGAAGTTTAATGCCCCGAGTATACCAGTAAACAATTTATATTTTTTATTGTACTGTCTTCTGCCATGAATTTTTCCCCCCACATGCATGTATTCATTTACTTTATTTTCTGGCCCTACATACATGGTATCCAGAGGCAGTCATCTTATAGTCAAGAGGCCATTTCAGGAGCGTCCTCAATCTTCAATTGATTCTCAATCAATGTTTTAATTTATTGCTTTCATAAATTTGTAGAAAAAAATCCATGTATCAGTATAAATCTCAATGACAGTATTTTGGTTGCTCCTAATTATAGACTTTGCTCTTTTGGAACAAGTCGAGTTATAAATAAATTAGTCATACAAATAGGCTTCCTGAAAAATATTGATTTTACTTTTTTTCTGTAAATGCCAAGAACGGTCCAGGTGGAATAACTAAGTTGTAGTTTCTAACCTTTTATAGAGCATCTTCAGGAAAAATTAAAAAAAAGTAGTTACATAAAAATATATAACAATATAGAATGGATGTTGAACATCTAGGATTAATTCATGATTCAGAGTTTTTTCTTTCATCTTCTGAGCAGCAGGGAGTTTTAATTTGAATTGGATCAGCTGTTTTGATATTACACTTCACCATTATTTTAGCATACTTAAAATGAGAAATAACTTGTTTGAAATTACACAAACTTTTTGGAAAATTAAGTCCTAGAAATAAAGTCTGCTTCCTCAAGATATAGTGTATTTAAGAGTTATGTTAAAATATAATGGAGATTAGGAAGAAACTACAAGAAATTGATTAAGTATAGGGAAAGTTCAACAATTTAATATTGTTTAACTACCATTTTACAGGGGCTTCCCTTGTGGCTCAGTTGGTAAAGAATCCACCTGCAATGCAGGAGATCTGGGTTCTATCCTTGGGTTGGGAAGATCCCCTGGAAAAGGAAAAGGAAAAGGTACCCACTCCAGTATTCTGGCCTGGAAAATTCTATGGACTGTATAGTCCATGGGGTTGCAAAGAGTTGGACACAACTGAGTGACTTTTACTTTCATCATTTTACATATTGGTAGAATCACTGTAATAGTCACTGTAATATTCTGTTTCTACATTTTAAACAAATTATAGACAATTTCAACCTTTGTGTTATTGAATCTCAGGTAAACAGAAACATATTTAGCCATTCTGATGTAAATGCAAGTTATGAAGTAAAATAGCATTATATAAAATATTAGTTTCCTGATATTTTAACAAAAAATGATGGAGTTTCTTTCATCATTTTACATATTGGTAGAATCACTGTAATAGTCACTGTAATATTCTGTTTCTACATTTTAAACAAATTATAGACAATTTCAACCTTTGTGTTATTGAATCTCAGGTAAACAGAAACATATTTAGCCATTCTGATGTAAATGCAAGTTATGAAGTAAAATAGCATTATATAAAATATTAGTTTCCTGATATTTTAACAAAAAATGATGGAGTTTCTTTCATCATTTTACATATTGGTAGAATCACTGTAATAGTCACTGTAATATTCTGTTTCTACATTTTAAACAAATTATAGACAATTTCAACCTTTGTGTTATTGAATCTCAGGTAAACAGAAACATATTTAGCCATTCTGATGTAAATGCAAGTTATGAAGTAAAATAGCATTATATAAAATATTAGTTTCCTGATATTTTAACAAAAAATGATGGAGTTTCTTTCATCATTTTACATATTGGTAGAATCACTGTAATAGTCACTGTAATATTCTGTTTCTACATTTTAAACAAATTATAGACAATTTCAACCTTTGTGTTATTGAATCTCAGGTAAACAGAAACATATTTAGCCATTCTGATGTAAATGCAAGTTATGAAGTAAAATAGCATTATATAAAATATTAGTTTCCTGATATTTTAACAAAAAATGATGGAGTTTCTTTCATCATTTTACATATTGGTAGAATCACTGTAATAGTCACTGTAATATTCTGTTTCTACATTTTAAACAAATTATAGACAATTTCAACCTTTGTGTTATTGAATCTCAGGTAAATAGAAACATATTTAGCCATTCTGATGTAAATGCAAGGTATGAAGTAAAATAGCATTATATAAAATATTAGTTTCCTGATATTTTAACAAAAAATGATGGAGTCTCTACCAAATCAACTAGATTTGGATCTGACACACAATAATAATAACAGTGTCAACAACAATAAAAAAAATAATTCCCAATGTTTATTGGGGGATTATTATCTATGAGCTGAGCCTGATTCTAACCCTGCTTGGTTTTTACTTTAGTAGCTCAGATGGTAAAGAATCTGCATGGAATGCAGGAGACCAGGGTTCTATTTATCCTTGGGTCAGGAATATCCCTTGGAGAAGGGAATGGCAACCCTCCCCTATATTCTTGCCTGGAGAATTTCATGAACGGTGGAGCCTGGCAGGCTATAGTACATGGGGTTATAAAGAGTCAGACGTGACTAAGCAACTAACACAAACAAACATTTCATCCCAGTAAAACCTGAGATTCAGGGAAGCTAAGTATTGATAATTGCAGGATGGTACATAGCTGGTAAATAGGACACCTAGAACTGGAGCCACTATTACCTAATTTCAGTCTTTTTTAAAATTTAAATTTAATTTTATATTGAAGAATAGTTGATTGACAATGTTGTTTTAGTTTCAGGTATACAGCAAAGTAATTCCATTCTACAAATATATATATCCATTCTTTTCAGGTTATTTTCCCATATAGGGGAATATCTATTCTTTTAACCACTCTAATCNTGAACAAAAAATGATGGAGTTTCTACAAATAATTTTAGAATAAAATGCAAAAACTCTACCAAATCAACTAGATTTGGATCTGACACACAATAATAATAACAGTGTCAACAACAATAAAAAAAATAATTCCCAATGTTTATTGGGGGATTATTATCTATGAGCTGAGCCTGATTCTAACCCTGCTTGGTTTTTACTTTAGTAGCTCAGATGGTAAAGAATCTGCATGGAATGCAGGAGACCAGGGTTCTATTTATCCTTGGGTCAGGAATATCCCTTGGAGAAGGGAATGGCAACCCTCTCCTATATTCTTGCCTGGAGAATTTCATGAACGGTGGAGCCTGGCAGGCTATAGTACATGGGGTTATAAAGAGTCAGACATGACTAAGCAACTAACACAAACAAACATTTCATCCCAGTAAAACCTGAGATTCAGGGAAGCTAAGTATTGATAATTGCAGGATGGTACATAGCTGGTAAATAGGACACCTAGAACTGGAGCCACTATTACCTAATTTCAGTCTTTTTTAAAATTTAAATTTAATTTTATATTGAAGAATAGTTGATTGACAATGTTGTTTTAGTTTCAGGTATACAGCAAAGTAATTCCATTCTACAAATATATATATCCATTCTTTTCAGGTTATTTTCCCATATAGGGGAATATCTATTCTTTTAACCACTCTAATCATCCTCATTAGAATCAAGGGCAACCTTTAATAAGAAACAATGAGAGATAGCTTTTCTATAGCACTGATATTTTGGCCAGCTGATGTGAAGAGCTGACTCTTCAAAAAAGACCTTGATGCTGGGAAAGACTGAGGGCAAGAGGAGAAGGGGGAAACAGAGGATGAGATGGTTGGATGGCATCATCAACTGAATAAAACGGACATGAGTCTGAGCAAACTCTGGGAGATAGTGAAGGACAGGAAAGCCTGGCATGCTGCAGTCCATGGGGGTAAAAAAGAGTTGGACACACCGTAGCGACCGAACAACAACAACGGATTTTTAGTCATAAAGTAATTCTACGTTTCATAAAGTGTCCATCATGGAAGGAGAGGTCCATGAACTCACTGCTCTAAATTACAGTGGCAGAGGACGTCTTCATGCCTGCTCGGAGGTGAACAGGTGTGCAGCGCCTCCCATAGAGCTGGGAGCAAGGCCTAGTGCTGCTTCCATGTGCATTTGACATTTCTGGGTCTNGAAAATCCCATGGACAGAGGAGCCCGGTAGGCTGCAGTCCATGGGGTCACTAAGAGTCAGACATGACTGAACAACTTCACTTTCACTTTTCACTTTCATGCATTGGAGAAGAAAATGGCAACCCACTCCAGTGTTCTTGCCTGGAGAATCCCAGGGACGGGGGAGCCTGATGGGCTGCTATCTATGGGGTTGCACAGAGTCGGACACGACTGAAGTGACTTAGCAGCAGCAGCACTGGTATATGTGATGCTGTCCAACAGTATTTTAATGTATAGCCCCTTATGCACCTACTGTGTGACTTTCTTCACAGATTGTATTTTGGCCTTTGAGCATTGGCATAAGGCAGGGGGTGGGGGTGAGTAGGCTCCCTTCCCACCTAACATACATCGACAAATCCATAGGATGTAAAGTGTTTCTATCCACAAAATGAAGGATTTGGAGTAGTCAGAGTTTATAACCAGGGCACCATGGAATCCTACGGTCGTCAGGTAAAGTTCATGGACACCATGAAATTAAATGAGAAAAATTACTTTTATTTTTAAAAACCTCTAACTAAATTCTAGCACTTCCTTCAATTGTGATAAACTGATAATAATATTAGCACTAGCTTTGAGTTTTTCACTAATAGAAATCACAGGTATATTTGTATTATATAGGAGTTATTATGGATATTTCAAGCTGTCATTTACTCCCATTGCTATTAATAAATTATGATAATTATTAGATCCATTCCATTAAATGCACTAATAAAGAATCACATATAGAACTCCACCAACATTTCTTTCAAATTTTGTAATAAAAGCATTTTGATATATTGTTTCCTTTATAATCCCATGTATTTCACTTTTGTGAAATAAAAGAACAAGATGAGAAAGAATGATTATATGAAATCAAGTATATCAATATAAAATTGAATATATATGTATATCACTTTAAAATGTCAGTCAGAGAGGGGCTGAGAGGAAAGTAGATATTTGAACTGAGTGGTGTCGAATGAGGAGCAGTGAGTAGTGAAACAGGAAGAGATATGATGAAAATTCTGTGTGGCAGGGAAAGACAGTGAGTGTCGCAAGGGCGAGCATTGTGTGTTCACCTCTGGCCATGCTCATCTGCATGGGTGCACCAGCAGAATTGTGAATACGTGAATTTTAACCAAGGTTGTAACTTGGCCAACAGCTTGGCAAATCAAGAGAAGAGATATGCTTTGAGGCAGCAACAGTGATCACCATGGAAATTAAGCAAACTAAGAACTGTGAATATTGAGACTGTTGAAGGGAATATGTAGGAAGCCTACTTCAGTACTATCAGTGAGAGATGACAACTGCTGCTGTCTTTATCAGCTTGGGCTGCTATAACAAATAAGACTGGATAACTTAACAAATGTATTTTCCACTGTTCTGACGCCTAGAAGACCAACATCAGGGTGCCCGCAAGGTTGAGTGTTGGGAAGAGCTGTTTTCCTGGGCTTCCTCGTGACTCAGAAGGTAAAGAATATGCCCGCAATGCGGGAGACCCGGGTTTGATCCCTAGGTTGGGAAGATCACCTGGAAAAGGGCATGGCAACCCACTCCGGTATTCTTGCCTGGAGAATTCCATGGCCAGAGCACCCTATGGGGTCGCAAAGAGTCAGTCACGACTGAGCCACTAATACTACTAGTTACTACTACAGTGACTTTTCCTGGTTGGTAGATGGATTGCTTCTTTGCTTTTCCTTCATGAGTCAGTAAGAGATCATGTCTGTCTGTCTCTTTATAAGAAGGATAAAGATTTTTTTAAAAATTCCCATATGAATTTGGGGAGGGAGAGGCACAAACATTAAGCCCATGGCAGCTATAGAGATGCCGAGAAGTACATACTCAAGATACTTTTGTGTTGTTATTGATAGGATACTAAAAAGTAAGCTCAAGTGATGTAAGGAGCTTTTCCTTTAACACTTTATTACCAGCTCTTAGATTGTTCCTGACACACAGAAAGTGCTTAGTCATCGTTAACAAATCAAATGAACTAACATATGAGTCAACAAGATGTAGGATGATCACTAGGTTTCTGAGGGGATGCAAATTTAAAAATAGGGAGGAGTGGATGGGGAAAAGGTTTCTGGTTATTTCTTAAATCCTGATTAAAAAAATCATAAGTATTATTATCATCTTTTTTATCAATAACAGTTTTTTTGGAGCACCTATTCCAACACAAATAGGCAATATGAGAAAAAAAATGTATGAGCTATATTTTAGGCAGGAATAAAAAAAATTCTGGATTATAGACTTACTGAAGCCTAGAAATATTCCTAATATTGTCCTTTTTAGCAAATATATTAAAAAGCAATGGATCAACAGTGATTTTTTGAGGATAATTACTTCTTATTCTATAAACTATCAAGAAACAAAAGAAAACCAGGGGGAATAAAAAGTTTCAGAAAACACACACACACACACACACACACACACACACACACACAACTACTTTAATCCAAATAAGAAATAAAAATTGTACTATATTTTTAGCAAATTGATTAAATATAGGAAATATATAAAATATAATTGGTTTTAATGGAAAAACGGCCTCATTTAAGTGAGACAGATATACCAAGGGAGATTTTTTTTAACTTCAAATCCACTCCCACTACTTACACAAAATTTCAACATTCGGTTCAGTTCAGCCACTCAGTTGTGTTCGACTCTTTGTGACCCCATGAATTGCAGCACGCCAGGCCTCCCTGTCCATCACCACCTCCCAGAGTTCACTCAGACTCACATCCATCAAGTCAATAATGCCATCCAGCCATCTCATCCTCTGTCATCCCCTTCTCCTCCCACCCCCAATCCCTCCCAGCATCAGCCTTTTCCAATGAGTCAACTCTTCTCATGAGGTGGCCAGAGTACTGGCGTTTCAGCTTTAGCATCATTCCTTCCAAAGAAATCCCAGGGCTGATCTCTTTCAGAATGGACTGGTTGGATCTCCCTACCATCCAAGGGACTCTCAAGAGTCTTCTCCAACACCACAGTTCAAAAGTATCAATTCTTCGGCGCTCAGCCTTCTTCATAGTCCAACTCTCACATCCATACATGATCACAGGAAAAACCATAGTCTTGACTAGAGGGACCTTTGTTGGCAAAGTAATGTCTCTGCTTTTGAATATGCTATCTAGGTTGGTCATAACTTT
>SJYW01056850.1:845057-869976 GCA_006410735.1 Raphicerus campestris | reverse complement strand
TGTTGGCAAAGTAATGTCTCTGCTTTTGAATATGCTATCTAGGTTGGTCATAACTTTTCTTCAAAGGAGTAAGTGTCTTTTAATTTCATGGCTGCAATCACCATCTGCAGTGATTTTGGAGCCCCCCAAAATAAAGTCTGACACTGTTTCCACTGTTTCCCCATCTATTTTCCACGAAGTGATGGGACCAGATACCATGATCTTCGTTTTCTGAATGTTGAGCTTTAAGTCCTTTTTCACGCTCCACTTTCACTTTCATCAAGAGGCTTTTTAGTTCCTGTTCACTTTCTGCCATAAGTGTGATGCCATCTGCATCTCTGAGGTTATTGATATTTCTCCCGGCAATCTTGATTCCAGCTTGTGTTTCTTCTAGTTCAGCGTTTCTCATGATTATATATACTTAATACTGTGAAAACTATTTAGTTTCACATTTAATAATTAAGCTATCCTCAAGTAAGAAAGACTTAAACTGGAGGTTCTTGGAGAACGGAGATTCTTGCTCACTGCAGTTTCAGTATCACCAAGAGCAATGCCTGCCTTGACTGATAATAGGCACTCANATACTTAATACTGTGAAAACTATTTAGTTTCACATTTAATAATTAACCTATCCTCAAGTAAGAAAGACTTAAACTGGAGGTTCTTGGAGAATGGAGATTCTTGTTCACTGCAGTTTCAGTATCACCAAGAGCAATGCCTGCCTTGACTGATAATAGGCACTCAATAAATATTTTTTGATCTAATTATAGGACAGAATGTCTGTTTTATTATTTGCTTTGACAGAAGTTCAAGGCACAGAAGATATAGAAAAATATAAGAAAATAATCTGTTGCAAGCATTCCTTGGTTAAAATTATAATAGTTATAACAAGAATATCTATTTTAAAAATTAAACAGGACATAGCCCCTATCCTTAGGGAACTCACAGCCCAAGATGAGATTATATATTAACAGCTGACAAAATAAAACATGACAAGTTCTATGATATTGGCATTAACAAATTAACAAAAAAAGGAAAGATTAGTTTACTTGAGAGAGGCTGAGCTGGCAAAGGAAGAGTAGAGATCCTCAAGGAGGTTGAGGATGGAATGTAGTAAAAATTTTCTTTAAAAAAAAAAAAAAAAACCAAGCACATCAAGAGGAACATTTGATGTAGAGGAAGGGCTGGATATAAGATTGGGGAGGTAAATGAGGACTAGACAAGCATATAGAAGGAGCTTAAATTTTATGTACTATCCCTCTGCACAAATGTGTTTATTTTTTCTAAAAACTTTTAAACTTACTCATTATAAAAGAGAAATGAAGAAGGTATTCCCAAAGAAAGACAACTTAGCAAGTGAAATTAAAGCTCTCATTGAAATAAGAATAAGAATGAAAGACTCTTGGACAAAAGATCATGATAAGAGGGATCACCTTCCTCAATAGAGTGATTCTAAATGATCCTTCATAGAGTCGTGCTCATATATAAAGAATAGCTTTTCTTCTTCCACCAAAACATAAGCAAAACACCACACACATATAACAAGTACAAATTCTTTGAGAAAGTTACTCCTGGGCCCAATGGTTCCTGAAACTCAATTTATTATATGTGTTTTTCTTAAATTCTTTGTGAATGTATGATTGTAGTACATCCATATCTAATATCTATCCCCTTTAACTTCCCTTGTGTTACAAAGGTATAAGTTATCACTAAAGCAAAGAAGCAAACAAGGAAGAAAGAGAGAGAAAAAATAAGAAGGAATAAAAAAACACAACAAAAGAAGGAAGAAGAGAAATCAAATTGATGAATACCAGGAATTTCTGCACATTGCTATACTTAAGCATTTACTGGCAGAAAGGCAAATATGCATCTTTCTTGCTTTCATTTCCCCAAAGCACAACTTAATTAATGCTATCATATAGCTCCTGGTAACAGACTCATACCGTTAACAGTTCTCCCATGCCACAAGATCAATGGACCCCTGGAAGCTACAACAGAAAGAAATTAGAATGTGCATCAAATTTGTGAAGCTCATAAAGAAAACACATTTGCCCTTCATGTATTTTTAAAGAGATTCTTGCTTCATTATATCTTGTAAATGGTTTCTCTGTTCAGTACAGCAGACAGAATTGAACTTTGGTGGTATCCTATTTTTCAGAAGAACAGAATGCCATTCAATTTTAATAAAGATTTTAGGGGTGATGTTATTATGTTTAGGTGCCCAGTTATTCTATAGGGGCTTTGTAATGTCTGAGAAAGAACTTGGCATATGAGCTCATTATTGTGTCTCATTTTCTTTTTTCCTTACTCTTTAGGACTCAAGAATTAAGTCATTTCTAACTTTAAGAATAACTTATGATCAGCTATACTTCATGCTTTGTTTTCAGTAGCATATTGATTTGTATAATGGGGAAAATAAGACTGATAATTTAGAACAGTAATTAGAAACATGCATTCACTAAAATCAGTTTGCTTTTAGATTATATAACTTTTAGATGAAAATGCTAGTTTTGGAGCAGTGACGTCTAAATAATTAGTTTAAGCCAAAGATCAAATTCTCAGTAAGGATGGATTATGCTGTAAGTTAAAATATTGTTTCATGCAAACAAACACAAAAATTACATCTTCTTCATTCCATATGTAGTTTATTTATTGCTTTGACACATTCCTTTTTCCACATGAGGTATTTACCATTTGCTTTTGCTACAGAGTCTTTCCAAATCATTAGTTGAAAACCAAAGAATTAGTTGCAAAATTCTATTTTTAATTAGGTTATTTAATATTTTATGTTATTGTCAGGAAATGTTATGTGAGAAAAACAGATTTAATTTATGTTTATATTTTCAAACTTGTTAAAAAATCAATGTTCTTAGATTTATTTTAGAAGTTTTTCTTATTTAAATATTTAAAAGTTTATACTTTGTGATGTATAAAAACTGTTTATAGTGGCAATAACTATTCTAAAGAGATATGATATGCCTACTACATCAGAATTGATTGGATGGTGTAGCTTCAACACATATTTTAGTTATTTTGGAGTAATAATAACAACTGTACTGTATGATCATCTTTGTTGTTGTTGACCACTGCCAGATTCGTAGGTTTCTTGTTTCCTTGAATGACTAATTTTAGTAAGACATAGGATTTTTATTAATAGATTTGATGACTTTGTATCTCCATATTCTTACAGACTATTAAACTAATTTCAAATGAAGTTATCATTAATTTAGAAAAGAGGTTCATTAACTTTCTTACTACCAAATTAAGGTTTGACTTCCTTATTTCACTTCTGTTCTACATAATAATGCACAGCTTCGAGAAATATAGTCTGCTAAACTATTTCAGTTATGTCAGAGCAACAAGTTAAGAGTTTTAAAAGTCATTCATTTATAATAGCTCTTACATTTCTACATTGTTGAAAATATTGACTTTTTTTCTGTAGTTAAAAGACTCACCACTAAAAATGATCAGAAAATGTATGTGCTCTTGATTAATATCAGCTACTGCTAATATAATAGTTGAAATCAATGTTCTTTTAGAGCAATGAAATTCAAGTTTTTAGGGTCCAGTACAACTAGAAAGAATGATACCAAAAATGTAATGACAAATTACATTAAGGCATAGCACAGTTGCATTGTTGTATTACTTCATTACTGTATACAATTAAAAATTAATACTTAAATGTCCTAATGGCTGCATTGCTCTCTTTTCTGAAACTGTGTGAATACAACAGAGAAAATTTTCATTTTTTCTGAGAAATTAATAAGGTACATGAAAAAATAGTTTATTTTCAGCTATGTCTTTTCACAATCTTTGTGTATCGATATATGCATAATACATATATATAAATTTATTAAAATATATAATTTTACACAGAGAGAACATTATTTAATATTTAAACTTAAGAAGTATATAATGTCAAAAAACTAACAAATTGCCCATTTTATATTTTCCTATTTTTTCCACCAATCTTTTCATTTACTCTCCTAACATTCGATTAAGAAATGAGCCAGTTTTATGGGTAGCCTAGAAGAACTAGATATATAGCATATAGCTGAAGTTGTGTAGTGAGAACTGAATTGTATGGGGGGGGATATTGGTAGGCTATCCAAAAGCTTAGCTCTAGGTTAAAATTTTAGCTGGCAAACTTTTTATCTGTTTAACCAGTATAACTTAGGTGGAGTACACCTAAGCCGTCTGCTATTATTTTCTGTCAATTTAATTTCTTTTTGTTAAAACTGCTTCCCAAGCAAGTAGGTGTATGTGTGTACATGTAGGTGATTTACCTATACATGTCAAGGATATAGTTTTTAGATATTCCCAAGTATTTCATGTATTCCAAAATATGTTGCCATAACTTAGACTTTTCATGGCAGATACAGTTAAAAAGGAAGTTCCATAAAATAGAGGAGAGTGTTTTACAATGCCACATAAAATGGCATTTATAACTGATTCATGTCTGGTCTTAACTGGATTTTCAGAAAAAATTTTTGTATGAAAGTTCAAATAAACATGAAGTGAAAGCTAAAGGTGGTAGGGAAGCAAATTGGGAAGTGATGAACCTGATGGTCTCTATTTATTTTACTAACAGAGGCAGCACTTGCTAATACCACTCAATAAGTTAACACAACTACCTACCAGATATTTTAATAAACTCTTTACATGTAGGTTGTAGTTTTATATTGCATATTCAATATTATGTTCTCATAGTTCCAAAGATAAAGTATGTGAATTAAAACTTAACTACCCTCTACATCAGTTTCAACAGGAAAATCTATTCCAGTAATTATCGACAAAAAGCAACAAATATCCCACAGAAGAATTATCAGACTCTGGGAGAGGAATCATATTTTCAAATTTATCAAAATGGAATCATTGTTCTAATCGGTTTTTAAAAAACTTTTAAAGTTCCATAATTTTGTTATTGATGATCAGGATCAATATCAAAATGCAGTTGGTGATGGAGTTGGAAAATTCTTGATTTCAAGTTGAAAGTTTCTTTCTCTGCCTACTATATTTATGCATTTAATTATAATAATATAAGCAATTTTTACAGTTGATTCAGGACATAATGTGAAAATCTGGCAATCATTCTTTGAAAATTTAGATAAGGGATTTGTCTAATTCTCACTGCTTTTTAACTTTTATAGAGACAGAGTAGTATATTTTTGCTTCAGAACCTAGAACTGCTGCTGCTAAGTTGCTTCAGTCAACTAGATGAGTATAAATTTTGAGGCTTGGATTCTTTATAGCTATGACCTTACATTTCTTTATGAAAGTGCTTCTTTATGTGTTTTTCAATGTACTCTCAAATTTTTACAGCCCAATCCAACAACTGTCACAGCAAGTCTAGAGGAGATATGGAGACATCTAACGAGGAATCTGAAATAGTGGCTTTGATTTCAGATGAGCTTCAAAAACTCTTCTGTTCCTGTGTTAACATTATGTGGTACATGATGTACCTTCTCTCAACTTCACAGTAAATATTCATGAAATTATACAAAGAGACTAAAATGTCAAGAACGAAAACAGAACAGTAAACTAAATACAAAAGAAAACAAATTGAAAAGTCTAGGGATCTATTCTTACTTAGAATAAGAGAATAAGAGAAGCTAAACCACATATCAATGGTTATGTGTTGAGCAATATATCCTTGGAATAATCACCACACCTTCACTCTATATATTAGAACAAAGCAGAGAACCACCTCTCTTCTCACCTCATTGACATCCCCAAACTTAAAAGAGAGATTGAAAAATATATTGATCTCTCAGCACAGTTTGCAGACATTTGATGTTGACCTCTCTAGTTCCACGACGCACAAAATTGTCACTCATACTCCCAAATGGGAGGGGACAAACTGTCAACTTAAAGAAAAATACACCACCTAAGAGTTGTGAGTTTATTTTATTCAGCGTCTTACTGAGGACTACAGTCAGGGAGCCAGCTTTGAGAAACTGCACTGAAGAGGCAACCTATATATATAGGTTCAGTGCAGTTCCACAGAGCCTGAAGAACTATGGATGGGGGACCATGACATTGTATAGGAAGCAGTGATCAAGACCATCATCAAAAAAAAAGAAATGTAAAAAGGCAAAATGGTTGTCTGAGGAGGCCTTACAAATAGCTGTGGAAAGAAGAGAAGTTAAAGGCAAAGGAGTAAAGGAAAGATATATCCATCTGAATGCAGAAGTGAGGTGAGGTGATGTGAAGTCGCTCAGTCGTGTCCGACTCTTTGTGACCCCGTGGACTGTAACCTACTAGGCTTCTCTGTCCATGGGATTGTCCAGGCAAGAATACTGGAGTGGATTGCCATTTCCTTCTCCAGGGTATCTTCCTGACCCAAGGATCGAACCTGGGTCTCCTGCATCGAAGGCAGGCACTTTGACCTCTGAGCCACTGAGGAAGCCCAATGCAGAGTTCCAAAGAATAGCAAGGAGAGATAAGAAAGCCTTCTTCAGTGATCAGTGCAAAGAAATAGAGGAAAATAATATAATGGGAAAGACTAGAGATCTCTTCAAGAAAATTAGAGATACAAAGGGAATATTTCATGCAAAGATAAGCCCAATAAAGGACAGAAATGGTATGGAAACCAACAGAAGCAGAAGATATTAAGAAGTGGTTATAAGAATACACAGAAGAATTATACAAAAATGATCTTTACAACTCAGATAATCATGATGGTGTGATCACCAACCTAGAACCAGACATCCTGAAATATGAAGTCAAGTGGGCCTTAGGAAGCATCACTACAAACAAAGCTAGTGGAGGTGATGAAATTCCAGTTGAGTTATTTCAAACCCTAAAAGATGATGCTGTGAAAATGCTGCACTCATTTGGAAAACTTACCAGTGGCCACAGGACTGGAAAAGGTCAGTTTTCATTCCAATCCCAAAGAAAGGAAATGTCAAAGAATGCTCAAACTACGAAACAATTGCACTCATCTCACATGCTAGCAAAGTAAGGCTCAAAATTCTCCAAACCAGGCTTCAACAGAACATGAACTGTGAAATTCCAGATGTTCAAGCTGAATTTAGGAAAGGCAGAAGAACCAGAGATCAAATTGCCAACATCTGTTGGATCATTGAAAAAGTAAGAGAGTTCCCCAAAAACATAAACTTCTGTTTTACTGACTATGCCAAAGCCCTCGACTGTGTGGATTACAGTCAACAGTGACTGGAAAATTCTGAAAGAGGTGGGAATACCAGACCACCTGACCTGCCTCCTGAGAAATTGTATGCAGATCAAGAAGCAACAGTTAGAACTGGATATAGAACAACAGACTGGTTTCAAATAGGAAAAGGAGCACGTCAAGGCTGTATACTGTCACCCTGTTTATTAAACTTACATGCAGAGTATATCATGAGAAATGCTGGGCTGGATGAAGCACAAGCTGGAATCAAGATTGCCGGGAGAAATATCAATAACCTCAGACATGCAGAAGACAGCACCCTATGGCAGAAAGTGAAGAAGAACTAAAGAGCTTCTTGGTGAAAGTGAAAGAGGAGAGTGACAAAGATGGCTTAAAACTCAACATTCAGAAAATGAAGATCATGGCATCTGGTCCCATCACTTCATGGCAAATAGATGGGGAAACAGTGTCAGACTTTATTTATTTATTTATTTTTTGGCTCCAAAAACACTGCAGATGGTAACTGCAGTCATGAAATTAAAAGACCGTTGCTCCTTGGGAAGAACAGTTATGACCAACTTAGACAGCATATTAAAAAGCAGAGACCTTACTTTGTGAACAAAGGTCCGCCTAGTCAAAATTATGTTTTTCCAGTAGTCGTGTATGGATGTGAGAGTTGGATTATAAAGAAAGCTGAGCACTGAAGAACTGATGCTTTTGAACTGTGGTGTTGGAGGAGACTCTTGAGAGTTCCTTGGACAGCAAGGAGATCCAACCAGTCCATCCTAAAGGAAATCAGTTCTGAATATTCACTGGAAGGACTGATGCTGAAGCTAAAGCCCAAATACTTTGGCTACCTGATGTGAAGAAGTGACTCATTTGAAAAGACCCTGATTCTGGGAAAGACTGAAAGCAGGAGGAGAAGGGGACAACNAAAGGAAATCAGTTCTGAATATTCACTGGAAGGACTGATGCTGAAGCTAAAGCCCAAATACTTTGGCTACCTGATGTGAAGAAGTGACTCATTTGAAAAGACCCTGATTCTGGGAAAGACTGAAAGCAGGAGGAGAAGGGGACAACAGAGGATGATATGATTGGATGGCATCATAGACTCAATGGACATGAATTTGAGTAAACTCTGGAAGTTGGCGATGGACAGGGAGGTCTGGAGTGCTGCAATTTATGGGGTTGCAAAGAGTGAGGNCTCAGTGGACATGGGTTTAGGTGGACTCCGGGAGTTGGTGATGGACAGGGAGGCCTGGCATGTTGTGGTTCATTGGGTTGCAAAGAATTGGACACAACTGAGTGATTGAACTGAATTGAACTGACAGCAGAATAAGTACACAGTGAAAGGGCTGAAAGTCTCAGCTCCACCAAATTCTAGATCCAGACTCATCACAACCCATGCAAACTAACTGAATATTCAATGAATAAGCAAAGCAAACAAGTGAACCAATGAAATGAGGCCATAGAAAAGCTAAGAACCTTCATGAAGAATCAGAGTGAGAGCTTAATTTTGAAATTTTTTTTTTTCTGAAAGAAAAAGGACATTAAGAATGATGATTTAGAACATCAATTGCATATTCTCCTCAAGGTTCAGTAAAGATCAGTATTTTCAGGGAAGAAACACAAATCAGTAAGTAGAGACAGGGCTGGAAGTTGGTTATTCAACAAATATTTATTGCATGTAGGAGATACACACACAACACACAATTTAACTCCATAATTTCAGACTTATTTCCAAAAATAATGTAAGAAATTAAGATTTGCAGTTACTGCTAAAGATCACAACTGATGCTTGTTGTTCAGTCTCTAAGTCATGTTCAACTCTTTGCAGCAGCATGGAGTGCAGCACACCAGGCATCGCTGTCCTTCACAACTGATGCTAAAGAAAGTCAATTCTGAGGAAGCGAAAGAGAAAGGACGACAGTATAAAAGCAAGGAAAGAGAATGGAAGCTAAAAGCAATTTTAACCTAAATATATGCAAAGTATAGTCAGAAAGTAAAAATCCTCAGATGAAACAGAAAAACATTAAAAGAAAAATTTTTCTGTAGGAAAAGAGTCTATGCAGAGTGATTATAATTTCTAAAAACAGAAACAAGACTCATATACCCTGATAACTTTCTCTTTTAATTTTAAGGTATCAAAACATGTTCTGCTTTAACCCACAAAAAGACTCTCCAATTGAACTGGCTTTTAATCTAGAAGTTGCATCTCAGCATCCCATTGCCTTGTCTTCATGACTGACAGCACAGCCATGGTTTGCTTTCTTTATTTTACAGAGAGGAGAACAGAGGGCATACTTAAATGGTAAATTTAAACAGTTAGTTAGAAGCAGAGCCAAGATTACAGTCCTATCCGAATGAATGCTCATTCATAAGATTTTCCACAACATACAGTCGTTTCTTACTTGTTTACTATAAATCTGTTGAACAAACAATTTTGGAAATAAAATATACTTCTACCCAGCTGCTTTTTCCAAAATAAAAATAGAAATGAAGAAGTAGAATGGAATTTAATAGGCAGCTGATGGACATGAGCTTGAACAAACTCCTGGAANACAGTCGTTTCTTACTTGTTTACTATAAATCTGTTGAACAAACAATTTTGGAAATAAAATATACTTCTACCCAGCTGCTTTTTCCAAAATAAAAATAGAAATGAAGAAGTAGAATGGAATTTAATAGGCAGCTGATGGACATGAGCTTGAACAAACTCCTGGAAACAGTGATAGACAGGGAAGCCTGGCATGCTACAGTCCATGGGGTTGCGAAGAGTTGAACATGATTTAGCAACAGAACAAAAACAAAACAAAGAACAAAAAGACTGTTTCCCACTCTTATTGTTTTTATTCAGTGGTAATTTTCCATACATTTAACAAATTTAATGTGGTTTTATAGTATTTACAGTATGTCTACTATTACAGTTTGTCTATTCAGAGTAGACATTTTGTAAATACTCAGAAATTTGTAGATAACCTAATTTATTATAACATTTGAATTGTAAGGATCATTGACTGAAAAACTGTATTGGCCAGTGGACTTACTTCCAACTAATAAAGTCAAAATACGAACTATAAGATTTCTGCTATTCTCTTCGAGATAATTAGTTTAAAATGACTATTTCTATACACTGCTTCTGAAAAAAAGTTAATGAGCTGAAACATTATACAGGATATGAAGTGCTCACTATAGTTTCTGGTATGTAGTCAACGTTCAATAAATCTTTAATTCTCACTTGTGACTTAGAAGATGAAATATCTTGTGATATAACTAATTCACTGTTGAAAACTGCCCTGATTTGGGAGAAATCTTGGAGGTATTGAGAAGAGTCTTTGTGTGAAACTATTTGTATATTCCAATAGAACAACTTCTACTCATTCATTGTTTTCCAGATGGAGTAAAATAATGCATGATATTGTTTCTGTCTTAAATGTGCAAATAGTAACACATTGTAACTACTGTTAATTTCTTTATTTTTCATCTTTCCTATCTAATGAAAATCGTAACTCTCCCACATAGGTGAGAGTTGCCACAGAGTTTGTCTTTGTAAAACCAACAGATGTTTGAATCTTAACACACGAAAAAAACAACTTTTATCTCTGGTAGAATGAGTAAAAACTGTCAGCTGTTTCACAATTTCTTTTTTCATAAAAATTTCTGCTCAATTCAAAACATATTTCCTCATTCTAAGAGAATCAGCATGCACTGATATGAACTAGCAGAAATCATAAGAAATAAGAACAATTTTATAGTTTTCCTATTTGATTACTACTCCCTTTATCCTTAGCTTATTTATTTAATTTTTTTCTTTTAGTTCATTGGTTTCTTAATTTTACAAAGGGAATTTTTGCTAACCAAATAGAAAAGAACAAGTGTTACTTTAAATTTCACAGCCAATATAATATTATCTGGAGAAGGAAATGGAAACCCACTCCAGTACTCTTGCCTGGAGAATTCCATGAACAGAGACGACTGGTGGGCTACACTCCATTGGGTTGCAAGAGTCGGACATGACTGAGTGACTAACACACATACACATAATATTGTCTTATATGAGTATATGTGTGGCTTTAAAGATCATCACGACACAAAGTTTATCACAACATTATGACATTGATAGTTCAAGGGCTTTCCTGAGAGCTCAGTTGGTAAAGAATCTGCCTGCAATGCAGGAGACCCCAGTAGAATTCCTGGGTTGTGAAGATCCCCTGGAGGAGGGAAAGGCTACCCACTCCAATTTCTGGTCTGGAGAATTCCATGGACCATATATTCCGTGGGTTTGCAAACAGTCAGACACGACAGAGTGACTTCCACTTCACTTCATGACACTTTGTTTTAATAATGATGGAAAATCAAAAAATTGAAAATAAAACATCTTTACTCTTAAGAAATAGAAAAAAAAATCTTTCCATGATAAAGTAATTTTTTAAAAAGCAGATTTTACATGATTAGGTATAATATGATCTTATTTTATGAAATAAAAACTGACTCCTATATAAACACATACATATGTATATATGAAACTATATATATATATATAGTTGACTATACATATATAATATATATAATTAACTCCTGAAATCACTTTTTGAAGAGATCTAGTCTTTCTAATTCTATTGTTTTCCTCTACTTATTTGCATTATTCACTTTAAAAAGGCTTCTTCTCTCTCCCTGATATATAAAGGTATTAACTCATGCAAGGACGGGCATGATAAAGGACAGAAACTGTAAGGAAATGAAAGAAGCAGAAGAAATTTAAGAGTTGGAAAGAATACACAGAAGAACTATACAAAAAAGGTCTTAATGACCCAGGTGACCACGCTGCTGTGATCACTAACCAAGAGCCAGACATCCTAGAGTGTGAAGTCAAGTGGACCATAGGAAGCATTATTACAAACAAAACTAGTGGAAGTGATGAAATTCCAGTTGAGCTAGTTAAAATCCTAAAAAAGTATGCTGTGAAAATGCTGCATTCAATATGCCAGCAAATCTGGAAAACTCAGCAGTGGCGACAAGACTAGAAAAGGTCAGTTTTCATTTCAATCCAAAGAAGGACAGTGCCAAAGAATGTTCAAACTACCAGACGATTGCATGCTAGGACGGTTATGCTTAAAATCCTTCAAGTGAGTTTTCAACAGTACATGAACCGAGAACTTCCACATGTTAAAGCTGGATTTAGAAAAGGCAGAGGTACAAAAGATCAAAATTTCAATATTAGTTGGATCATAGGGAAAGTAAGAGAATTCCAGAAAAAACATATACTTCTGCTTCATTGACTATGCCAAAGCCTTGGACTATGTGGATCACACCAAAATGGAAAATTTTTAAAGAAATGGGAATACCAGATCACCTTATTTACCTCCTGAGAATCTTGTATGCAGGTGAAGAAGCAACAGTGAGAAGCTTACATGGAGAAACTGACAGGTTTATAATTGGGAAAGGAGTATGACAAGATTATATATTGTCATCCTGTTTATTTAACTCATATGTAGAGTATATCATGCAAAATGCCAGCCTGAATGAAGCACAAGGTGGAATCAAAATTGCCAGGAGAAATGTCAACAGCCTCCGATACGCAGATGAAACCACTTTAATGGCAGAAAGTGAAGATAAAATAAAGAGCCTCTTGATGAGGCTGAAAGAGGACAGTGTAAAAGCTGGTTTAAACTCAACATTCAAAAAAGTAAGATCATGGCATCCCCCTCATCACTTCATGGCAAACAGATGGGGAAAAAAGAAGAAAATAAGGGCAGATTTTATTTTCTTGGGCTCCAAAATCACTGCAGATGGTGACTGCAGCCATGAAATTAAAAAAATGCTTGCTCCTTGGAAGAAAAGCTGTGACCAACCTGTGATCAATGACCTCTGACCAATAAAGAGCATATTAAAAAGCAGAGATGTCAATAAAGATGACTTTATTGACAAAATCCCATATAGTCCTAGCTATATGGGCTAAAAAAGGCAGGGGAACCAGAGACCAAATTGCCAACATCAGTTGGATCATTGAAAGGCAAGAGAGTTCTAGAAAAACATCTACTTTTGATTTATTGACTACACCAAAGCCTTTGCCTGTGTGGATCACAACAAACTATGGAAAATTCTAAAAGAGATGGAAGTACCAGACCACCTGAACTGCCTCCTGAGAAATCTGTATGCAGGTCAAGAAGCAACAATTAGAACTGGACATGGAACAACAGACTGCTTCCAAAATGAGAAAGGAGTATGTCTAGACTGTAAACTGTCACCCTGCTTATTTAACTTATATGCAGAACACATCATAAAAATGCTGGGCTAGATGATGAACAAGCTGGAATGAAGATTGCGGGGGAAATATCAATAACCTCAGATACGCAGATGACATCATCCTGAAGGAAGAAAGTGGAGAGGAACTAAAAAGCTGCTTGATGAAAGTGAAAGAGGAGAGTGAAAAATTTGGCTTAAAACTCAGCATTCAGAAGCTAATATCATGGGATCTGGTCCCATCGCTTCATGTCAAATAAATGGGGGAACAACAGAAAAAGTGACAAACTTTATTTGGGAGGCTCTAAAACCACCATTGATGGTGACTGCAGCCATGCAACTAAAAGACATTTACTTCTTGGAAGAAAAGCTATGACCAACCTCAGTTCAGTTCAGTTCATTTCAGTTGCTCAGTTGTGTATGACTCCCTGTGACCCCATGAATTGCAGCACTCCAGGCCTCCCTGTCCATCACAAACTCCAGAGTTTATCCAAAGTCATGTCCATCGAGTCGGTGATACCATCCAGCCATCTCATCCTCTGTCGTCCCCTACTCCTCCTGCCCCCAATCCCTCCCAGTATCAGAGTCATTTCCAATGAGTTAACTCTTCACATGAGGTGGCCAAAGTATTGGAGTTTCAGCTTTAGCATCAGTCCTTCCAAAGAACACCCAGGACTGATCTCCTTTAGAATGGACTGGTTGGATCTCCTTGCAGTCCAAGGGACTCTCAAGAGTCTTCTCCAATACCACAGTTCAAAAGCATCAATTCTTCGGCACTCAGCTTTCTTCACAGTCCAACTCTTATATCCATACATGACCACTGGAAGAAACATAGCCTTGACTAGATGGACCTTTGTTGGCAAAGTAATGTCTCTGCTTTTAAATATGATATCTAGGTTGGTCATAACTTTCCTTTCAAGGAGCAAGTGTCTTTTAATTTCATGGCTGCAATCAACCTAGACAGCATATTCAAAAGCAAAGACATTACCTTGCCAACAAAGGTCCATCTAGTCAAAGCTATGGTTTTTCCAGTAGTCATGTATGGATGTGAGAATTGGACCATAAAGAAAGCTGATCACCAAATAACTAATGCTTTTGAACTGTGATGTTGGAGAAGACTCTTGAGAGTCCCTTGGACTGCAAGGAGATCCAATCAGTCCATCCTAAAGGCAATTAGTTCTGAATATTCATTGGAGGGATGATGATGAAGCTAAAACTCCAAAACTTTGTCCACCTCATGCAAAAAAAGTGATTCATTTGAAAAGACCCTGATGCTGGGAAAGATTTAAGGCGAGGAGAAGGGAACAACGGAGGATGAAATTGTTGGATGGTATCACCAACTTGATGGACATGAGTTTGAGTAAGGTCTAGGAGTTGGTAATGGATAGGGAAACCTGGCATGCTTCAGTCCATGGGATTGCAAAGAGTCAGACATGAGTGAGTTACTGAAGTGAACTGATGGTTTTTCCAGTAGTCAGATACAGATGTGAGAGGACCATAAACAAGGCTGAGCACTGAAGAACTGATGCTTTTCAATTGTGGTGCTACGGAAGCCTCTTGAGAGTACCTTTGACTGCAAGGAGGTCAAAGCAGCCAATCCTAAAGGAAATCAGATCTGAATATTCATTGGAAGGACTGATGCTGGTGCTGAAGCTCTAATACTTTGGCCACCTCATAGGAAGAACTAACTTCTCAGAAAAGACACTGATGCGGGGAAAGATGAGAGCAGGAGGAGAAGTGTGTGGCAGAGGCTGAGATGGTTAGATATCATTACCAAACCATGGCCATGAATCTGAGCAGACTCCAGATGATAATGAAGGATGGGGAAGCCTGTCATGCTGCAGTCCATGGGATCACAGAGAGTTAGACATGACTTAGCGACTGAACAACAACAACAATAACAACAACAAATCATGCTTTACTCTTAAATGCAAATAAATTCACCTCCTATTCCTCTTAAATCTTTGGTTCCTTATTATCTTTTTCTTTGCAGTGGTCTAAACCTCAATGTTTGCCAAAGATCTGCTCTTAAATTTTCTCATGTCATATACGGTCACTTCCTTGGTGATTGCACTGACTATCTTTCAGTTCAATTTAATTCAGTTCACATAGTATCTAATGGAGTATGGCAAGGCTGTATATTGTCACCCTACTTATTTAACTTATATGCAGAGTACATCATGAGAAACACTGGGCTGGAGGAAGCATAAGCTGGAATCAAGATTGCCAGGAGGTGTATCAAGAACCTCAGATATGCAGATGACACCACCTGTATGCCAGAAAGTGAAGAGGAACTAAAAAGCCTCTTGATGAAAGTGAAAGAGGGGAGTGAAAAAGTTGGATTAAAGCTCAACATTCCAAAAACGAAGATCATGGCATCCGGTCCCATCACTTCATGGGAAATAGATGGGGAAACAGTGGAAACAGTGGCTGACTATTTTTCAGGCTCCAAAATCACTGCAGATGGTGATTGCAGCCATGAAATTAAAAGACACTTGCTCCTTGGAAGGAAAGTTATGACCAATCTAGATAGCATATTCAAAAGCAGAGACATTACTTTGCCAAAAACGGTCTGCTTAGTCAAGGCTATGGTTTCTCCAGTAGTCATGTATGGATGTTAGAGTTGGACTATTAAGAAAGCTGAGCGCCAAAGAATTGATACTTTTGAACTGTGGTGTTGGAGAAGACTCTTGAGAGTCCCTTGGACTGCAACCATTCCATCCTAAAGGAGATCAGTCCTGGGTATTCATTGTAAGGCCTGATTGTGAAGCTGAAACTCCAATACTTTGGCCACCTGATATGAAGAACTGACTCATTGGAAAAGATCCTGATGCTGGGAAAGGTTAAGGGCAGGAGGAGAAGGGGACAACAGAAGATGAGATGGTTGCATGGCATCATCGGCTTGATGGACATGGGTTAGGGTGGACTCCAGGAGTTGGTGATGGACAGGTAGGCCTGGCATGTTATGGTTCATGGGGTCACAGTGAGTCGGACACGGCTGAGTGACTGAACTGAACTGAAATGCTTATGACCTCCAGAACTGTTGCTCCTCTCTGAATCTCTTCTTTGACTCAAAACTCATATTCAACTGCTTAATTACATCTCCACTTGAACAAAGCAAAAGCATCTTAAAGTTCCTGTTTCTAAAATTGAACTTCTGATTCTTTTTTTTTTTAATTTTAAAATATTTTTTTTTTTTTAGGATTCTTTTTAAAATTTTTATTTTATTATTATTTTTTTTACTTTGAAATATTGTATTGGTTTTGCCATACATCAACATGAATCTGCCACGCGTGTACACATGTTCCCAATCCTGAATCCTCTCCTACCTCCCTCCCCATACCATCCCTCTGGGTCATCCCAGTGCACCAGCCCCAAGCATCCTGTATCCTGCATGGAACCTAGACTGGCGATTCATTTCTTACATGATATTATACATGTTTTAATGCCATTTTCCCAAATCATCCCACCCTCTCCCTCTCCCATGGAGTCCAAAAGTCTGTTCGATACATCTGTGTCTCTTTTGCTGTCTCACATACAGGGTTATCATTACCATCTTTCTAAATTCCGTATATATGTGTTAGTATACTGTATTGGTGTTTTTCTTTCTGGCTTACTTCACTCTGTATAACCGGCTCCAGTTTCATCCACCTCATTAGAACTGATTCAAATGTATTCTTTTTAATGGCTGAGTAATACTCCATTGTGTATATGTACCACNGGTGTTTTTCTTTCTGGCTTACTTCACTCTGTATAACCGGCTCCAGTTTCATCCATCTCATTAGAACTGATTCAAATGTATTCTTTTTAATGGTTGAGTAATACTCTATTGTGCATACGTACCACTGCTTTCTTATCCATTTATCTGCTGATGGACATCTAGGTTGCTTCTATGTCCTGGCTATTATAAACAGTGCTGCAGTGAACACTGGGGTACATGTGTCTCTTTCAGTTCTGGTTTCTTTGGTGTGTATGCCCAGCAGTGGATTCTTGGGTCATAAGGCAGTTCTATTTCCAGTTTTTTAAGGAATCTCCACACTGTTCTCCATAGTGGTTGTACTAGTTTGCATTCCCACCAACAGTGTAAGAGGGTTCCCTTTTCTCCACACCCTCTCCAGCATTTATTGCTTGTAGCCTTTTGGATCACAGCCATTCTGACTGGCATGAAATAGTACCTCATTGTGGTTCTGATTTGCATTTCTCTGATAATGAGTGAGGTTGAGCATCATTTCATGTGTTTGTTAGCCATCTGTATGTCTTCTTTGGAGAAATGTTTATTTAATTCTTTGGCCCATTTTTTCATTGGGTCGTTTATTTTTCTGGAATTGAGCTGCAGGAGTTGCTTGTATATTTTTGAGATTAGTTGTTTGTCAGTTGGTTCATTTGCTATTATTTTCTCCCATTCTGAAGGCTTCTTTTAAATCATCTCAAACTTGCTCTAACAGTCATCCCATCTCACTTTATGATAACTCTGACTTCCCAGTTCTTTAGACTCAAATTTGGGGCATTCTTGAATCCCTTATTTGTTTCTTACCTTCATCTAAACCATTAGCAAATCGTGCTTTACCTTCAAATTATACTCAAAATTCAATTACTGGGATTCCTAGGACTACAGTAGTCCAGACCCATTTCTGGCCTGAATTACTGAAAATACTTGTTGTCTTTCTGATTCACCCTTTGCCCTCTTTGGTCTTTTTTCAAGACAATGATCATGATCCTTTAAAACTAGACTGAGATTATTTTACTCTTCCTCAAAGTCTTCCAAAATATCTTTTATATACCTAAACCAAAAGTCAAAGTACTTTGACATATATCCTTGACCCTCCTCTGCTCCACCCCACTGCCAATGGCTAATAATATCACTTCTTCTTTTTTCCTTACCCTCCACTCCATCCACACAGGTCTTCTTGCTGTCCTCAACAATTCAAGTCACTTGTTTTAAGTGTTCTTTTCTGGAGATTTGTATGGTTTGACATATCAATTCCTCTGTCAAATTTTCCCAGCTACACAATCTAAAATTTCAATATGGACTCCTCTAGCAATTCCTATTCTCCATCCTAATGTTATTTTTCTTTTTACCACTTACTATTTTTTTTCACTTTCCTTTTTATGGTTTCCTAATCAGAATATATTTCATAAAGGCAGTTTTTGTTGTTGCTGTTTACCTCTATATTCTTAGGGCTTATAACAGTTACTAGCACATGATTCTTTACCACCTGAGCCACCAGGGAAGCTCCTAGATCATGACAGGTATTTGATAAAAACTAAAACTGTAAGAATATGGTCAAGAAAGAAATTTATTTTCCTTTCTTTTTTGTTTCAAGAATAGTACATTGAAAAGCTTCTTTGTGGTAAAACTAGAAGCTCTAACAACATTTTTCTCACTGGTTGATAATTTCAAATTTTAGTGTCTAAATACTTATTACTCTTGTCAGATCATGTTCTCATTAATCCAAAAGTGGAAAGCATTGTTAATTGCTTCCATAAGTGAAACCAATGTTATAATTCAGGACAACTTGGCAGATGTAATGATTTAGTTATACCAGCCAAGCTAGGGAAGTTTTGTGCCGGCTTTCATGTCAGGCCCATCTATAGGTAGAGATTCCATCACAAGAACAAGGCAGCAGGAAGGCTGTATATGAAGGAACCCCCAAGAGAGCCATGGGACAGAAAAGACAGGTGTGCAGTATTCAGAGTTTTTGGTAGATAAGATAACATTAGAAGGAGGAAACTGAAGGCNCCCAATCCTGAATCCTCTCCTACCTCCCTCCCCATACCATCCCTCTGGGTCATCCCAGTGCACCAGCCCCAAGCATCCTGTATCCTGCATGGAACCTAGACTGGCGATTCATTTCTTACATGATATTATACATGTTTTAATGCCATTTTCCCAAATCATCCCACCCTCTCCCTCTCCCATGGAGTCCAAAAGTCTGTTCGATACCTCTGTGTCTCTTTTGCTGTCTCACATACAGGGTTATCATTACCATCTTTCTAAATTCCGTATATATGTGTTAGTATACTGTATTGGTGTTTTTCTTTCTGGCTTACTTCACTCTGTATAACCGGCTCCAGTTTCATCCACCTCATTAGAACTGATTCAAATGTATTCTTTTTAATGGTTGAGTAATACTCTATTGTGCATACGTACCACTGCTTTCTTATCCATTTATCTGCTGATGGACATCTAGGTTGCTTCTATGTCCTGGCTATTATAAACAGTGCTGCAGTGAACACTGGGGTACATGTGTCTCTTTCAGTTCTGGTTTCTTTGGTGTGTATGCCCAGCAGTGGATTCTTGGGTCATAAGGCAGTTCTATTTCCAGTTTTTTAAGGAATCTCCACACTGTTCTCCATAGTGGTTGTACTAGTTTGCATTCCCACCAACAGTGTAAGAGGGTTCCCTTTTCTCCACACCCTCTCCAGCATTTATTGCTTGTAGCCTTTTGGATCACAGCCATTCTGACTGGCATGAAATAGTACCTCATTGTGGTTCTGATTTGCATTTCTCTGATAATGAGTGAGGTTGAGCATCATTTCATGTGTTTGTTAGCCATCTGTATGTCTTCTTTGGAGAAATGTTTATTTAATTCTTTGGCCCATTTTTTCATTGGGTCGTTTATTTTTCTGGAATTGAGCTGCAGGAGTTGCTTGTATATTTTTGAGATTAGTTGTTTGTCAGTTGGTTCATTTGCTATTATTTTCTCCCATTCTGAAGGCTTCTTTTAAATCATCTCAAACTTGCTCTAACAGTCATCCCATCTCACTTTATGATAACTCTGACTTCCCAGTTCTTTAGACTCAAATTTGGGGCATTCTTGAATCCCTTATTTGTTTCTTACCTTCATCTAAACCATTAGCAAATCGTGCTTTACCTTCAAATTATACTCAAAATTCAATTACTGGGATTCCTAGGACTACAGTAGTCCAGACCCATTTCTGGCCTGAATTACTGAAAGTACTTGTTGTCTTTCTGATTCACCCTTTGCCCTCTTTGGTCTTTTTTCAAGACAATGATCATGATCCTTTAAAACTAGACTGAGATTATTTTACTCTTCCTCAAAGTCTTCCAAAATATCTTTTATATACCTAAACCAAAAGTCAAAGTACTTTGACATATATCCTTGACCCTCCTCTGCTCCACCCCACTGCCAATGGCTAATAATATCACTTCTTCTTTTTTCCTTACCCTCCACTCCATCCACACAGGTCTTCTTGCTGTCCTCAACAATTCAAGTCACTTGTTTTAAGTGTTCTTTTCTGGAGATTTGTATGGTTTGACATATCAATTCCTCTGTCAAATTTTCCCAGCTACACAATCTAAAATTTCAATATGGACTCCTCTAGCAATTCCTATTCTCCATCCTAATGTTATTTTTCTTTTTACCACTTACTATTTTTTTCACTTTCCTTTTTATGGTTTCCTAATCAAAATATATTTCATAAAGGCAGTTTTTGTTGTTGCTGTTTACCTCTATATTCTTAGGGCTTATAACAGTTACTAGCACATGATTCTTTACCACCTGAGCCACCAGGGAAGCTCCTAGATCATGACAGGTATTTGATAAAAACTAAAACTGTAAGAATATGGTCAAGAAAGAAATTTATTTTCCTTTCTTTTTTGTTTCAAGAATAGTACATTGAAAAGCTTCTTTGTGGTAAAACTAGAAGCTCTAACAACATTTTTCTCACTGGTTGATAATTTCAAATTTTAGTGTCTAAATACTTATTACTCTTGTCAGATCATGTTCTCATTAATCCAAAAGTGGAAAGCATTGTTAATTGCTTCCATAAGTGAAACCAATGTTATAATTCAGGACAACTTGGCAGATGTAATGATTTAGTTATACCAGCCAAGCTAGGGAAGTTTTGTGCCGGCTTTCATGTCAGGCCCATCTATAGGTAGAGATTCCATCACAAGAACAAGGCAGCAGGAAGGCTGTATATGAAGGAACCCCCAAGAGAGCCATGGGACAGAAAAGACAGGTGTGCAGTATTCAGAGTTTTCGGTAGATAAGATAACATTAGAAGGAGGAAACTGAAGGCCACAGACAACAGGGTCTTGTTTTGAATTGGAATTTAGGTGAAGGGCTTCTATACACAGGTAGAGGCTCTGAAAAAGCTACTCCCGTCCCCAGCTAAAACTGGGGCATGGTGGAAGCTGGCAACTTACTGAAATCAGGATGTACAGAAACCTGAATCTGAGTGGTGCTCATAAAAATGGGGAGATAGGAGACTCAAGCTCTAAAATAAGGCATTAGAGGGGATTATCAGCAAAAGAGGACAAGCTTTAGTTGATGTAGAAACCTAGCAGTCTCTACAGGGATTAAATACCCTCACTCAATGACTGGGAATCCAATGTAGAAATGCAGTGGTCCCTAGTCCCTCGTGGACACAATGCCTTGGACTGTCGAGATTTCGAGATAGAGGCAGCACAGGTACATCCACTCTGCCTCATGTCTGCACCCTCACAGAGTGGAGATGACATGAAAGAAGCTAGGGAAGCATTATATGTAATTGATTATATATATACAATATATATATAATATAAATTTATATATTATTATATATACAGTGAAATAAGTGTTCATAAATTTATGTAAATTCACTGTATCTTCATTCATTCAACAAATAATTGTTTGATTGCTTCTTATATGTTGCTCTGAGCCAGGCACTAGAAAGACAGCAATCAATAAGAGACTTAGTTCTTGCCCTCATGAAATTTTATTTTAGTTGCAACATTGTCTGTAAAATATTCTCCTACATGGGATAAGATTTTAAAATATTCCTTGTAATTTGATGCTTGTTCTATCTTGAAACAGCTTTATATTTCAATCTGACATGAAATGTCTTTAGCGGGATTACAAAACAGAGTGAGAAACTGCTTAATGATCAGAGCACTCTTTACTTTTGCTAATAGTCTATGGTCATATCCAACTCTAAGTGGTCACAGACTCATATGTGGGAGGGACATTAAATATTTTCTAGATGAACTTCCTAATAATCAAAGCTATGGCTTTTCCAGTAGTCATGTATGGATGTGAGAGTTGGACCATAAAGAAGTCTGAGTGCTAAAGAATTAGTGCTTTCAAACTGTGATGTTGAAGAAGACTCTTAACAGCCCTTTAGACTGCAAGGAAATCAAACGAGTCAATCCTAAAGGAAATCAGTCCTGAATAGTGATGAGAAGGATTGATGCTAAAGCTGAAGCTCCAATACTTTGGCCACCCAATGAGAAGAGCCAACTCATTGGAAAAGACCCTGATGCTGGGAAAGACTGAAGGCAGGAAGAGAAGGGGACAACAGAGGACGAGATGGTTGGATGGCATCACTGATTCAATGGACATGAGTTTGAGTAAGCTCTGGGAGATGGTGAAAGACAGGGAGGTCTGGCGTACTGCAGTCCATGGTGTTGCAAGGAGTTGGACATGACTGAGCAACTGAACTGAACTGAACTGAAATTAATCTCCTCATTTTATACATTTAAGGCCCAGAAAAGACATAAAACACATGCCAAAAAGTTTATGTAAAAGATAGTCAGCTCATCTAGGATTAGAATGGAAATTCCTTATATTATAGATGAATGCATTTTCCTCTATGATGAAGCCTAATAGACTTTATACTAAAAGTCACATCTTAGCATAGATTTTGTGTTTGTCAATTACATTAGTACACACCCAGTCATTTCCTTTAAGTTAGAGCCTTCCTGTTACTCCTCTGGGGGAAAAATAGCCTTTCATTTATCTGGCTGTATATCTATGTAACACATAAAAGGGATTGCTGAAAAAAATGAGAACACTGTAAGCTATTATAAATAAAGAAGAAAATTATGCTATATATTTCAACCTGAGACATCAAGTTTGTAGTTCATTTTTATATATTAAGAAAAAGTTGGCACTGTTAAATAGGAGTTTTTATTTTTTTTTAATCGAAAGACTTTGGATGGAAAGTTATTTGAGTAAAAGATCAATTGTGTTTACAGGTGCATCCCTCATCATCTTTCCTCTTTGTTTTCACTAGTTAGAAACATTTCTATGTGACAACAGAAGAATCTGAGGAAAATCAGTGTAGGGAAAGGGGAGGGGAGGACAGGCATCTCTTTGCTTCACTGGCCATTGTATAGTTCTTTGTTGGTTGTTGGCACTACTGCTGGTAACAAACCAGTGATTGGCCCTGGGTACTCTACACAGCAGATGAATCATGACTGGCTACTGTAAGCTCCTGATCCTACTCCAGAGTAGGATCCATTCCATTCCTACTACTCCATCCAGCCCTACTCTATCGATGTGACCTTCAGTCTTTATCAGTCTTCATGAGTCTGCCCATGTCTTCTTTTCCCTCATATTTCCACTGGAGAAGGGAATGGCAAACCACTTCAGTATTCTTGCCTTGAGAACCCCATGAACAGTATGGAAAGGCGAAATGATAGGATACTGAAAACGGAACTCCTCAGGTCAGTAGGTGTCCAATATGCTACTGAAGGTCAGTGGAGAAATAACTCCAGAAAGAATGAAGGGATGGAGCCAAGACAAACACAATACCCAGCTGTGGATGTGACTGGTGATAGGAGCAAGGTCAAATGCTGTAAACAGCGATACTGCATAGGAACCTGGAATGTCAGGTCCATGAATCAAGGCAAACTGGAAGTGGTCAAACAGAAGATGGCCAGAGTGAACGTCAACATTCTAGGA
Organism: Raphicerus campestris; assembly: GCA_006410735.1. Classification (NCBI taxonomy): domain Eukaryota; kingdom Metazoa; phylum Chordata; class Mammalia; order Artiodactyla; family Bovidae; genus Raphicerus; species Raphicerus campestris. The sequence continues at coordinate 845,931 of SJYW01056850.1, read as the reverse complement.
ATCAGCGAACTAAAATGGATTGGAATGGGTGAATTTAACTCAGATGACCATTATATCTACTGCTGCCGGCAGGAATCCCTCAGAATAAATGGAGTAGCCATCATGGTCAACAAAAGAGTCTGATGCAGTACTTGGATGCAATCTCAAAAATGATAGAATGATCTCTGTTCGTTTCCAAGGCAAACCATTCAATATCATGGTAATCCAAGTCTATGCACCAACCAGTAACACTGAAGAAGCTGAAGTTGAACATTTCTATGAAGACCTACAAGACCTCTTAGAACTAACACCCAAAAAAGATGTCCTTTTCATTATAGAGGATTGGAATGCAAAAGTAGGAAGTCAAGAAATACCTGGGGTAACAGGCAAATTTGGCCTTGGAACATGGAATGAAGCAGGAAAAAGGCTAACAGAGTTTTGCCAAGAGAACTTACTGGTCATAGCAAACACCCTCTTCCAACAACACAAGAGAAGACACTACACATGGACATCACCAGATGGTCAACCCTGAAATCAGACTGATTATGTTCTTTGCAGTCAAAGATGGAGAAGCTCTATACAGTCAGAAAAAAACAAGACCAGGAGCTGACTGTGGGCTCAGATCATGAGCTCCTTATTGCCAAATTCAGACTTAAATGGAAGAAAGTAGGGAAAACCATTAGACCATTCAAGTATGACCTAAATCAAATCCCTTATGATTATAAAGTGGAAGTGAGAAATAGATTTAAGGGACTAGATCTGATAGATGGACTGAGGTTTGTGACATTGTATAGGAGACAGAGATCAAGACCATCCCCTTGGAAAAGAATTGCAAAAAAGCAAAATAGATGTCTAAGGAGGCCTTACAAATAGCTGTGAAAAGAAGAGAAGTTAA
>SJYW01056850.1:795287-820670 GCA_006410735.1 Raphicerus campestris | reverse complement strand
ATAAGAAGGAGAGAAGAAGAAGGAAAAGGTGAGAAAAAGAAGAGGAAGGTGAGAAGAAGGTGTGCTTTTTCCAGCCAGCATTTCTCATGATGTACTCTGCATAGAAGTTAAATAAGCAGAGTGACAATATACAGCCTTGGTGTACTCCTTTTCCTATTTGGAACCAGTCTGTTGTTCCATGTCCAGTTCTAACTGTTGCTTCCTGACCTGCATATAGGTCTCTCAAGAGGCAGGTCAGGTGTTCTGGTATTCCCATCTCTTCCAGAATTTGCCACAGTTATTGTGATCCACACAGTCAAAGGCTTTGACATTGTCATAAAGCAGAAATAGATATTTTTTGGAACTCTCTTGCATTTTCCATGATCCAGCAATGTTGGCAATTTGATCTCTGGTTCCTCTGCCTTTTCTAAAACCAGCTTGAACATCTGGAAGTTCACGGTTCATGTACTGTTGAAGCCTGGCTTGGAAAATTTTGAGCATTACTTTGCTAGCATGAGAGATGAGTGCAATTGTGTGGTAGTTTGAGTAGTTTTGGCATTGCCTTTCTTTGGGATTGGAATGAAAACTGACCTTTTCCAGTCCCATGGCCACTGCTGAGTTTTCCAAATTTGCTGGCATATTGAGTGTAGCACTTTTACAGCATCATTTTTCAATACTTGAAAGAGCTCAACTGGAATTCCATCACTTCCTCTAGCTTTGTTTGTAATGATGCTTTCTAAGGCCCACTTGACTTCACATTCCAGGATGTCTGGCTCTAGGTTAATGATCACACCATGGTGATTATCTTCATAGTGAATGTTTTTTTGTACTGTTCTTCTGTGTATTCTTGCCACCTCTTCTTAACATCTTCTGCTTCTGTTAGGTCCATACCATTTCTGNGTGTCTTAATATATATTGTTTTTAACCTCTGTGAATTAAATGAGATAACGTGGCACATTTTTAAACACAATACCTAGCGGAAAATATGAGTTTTGGTTTTTTTTTTTCACCGTCATCCTTACTATTCTGAAAGTAGCATGGGCTAGTCCATGAAGGCCTTGAGAAATGTTTGAGGTTGGATTTGATACTGTGAACAGTGCTAAATTCCTGAACAGAATAAAGTGATAAATTCTGAGTACAGTGATAAAATTTCATCTTGATAACACACTGAAGCTAAGTTAAAAAAAAAAAAAAAGTAAGAATATATTACTGTGATCTCTTGCCAGGGAGAGAAATCATTATAAAAACAGACTCCATAAATAGAAGTTGGAAAAATCAATCTCAGTTTTTTCAGAAATACTCTATTTAAAATTTCCATTTAAAACTGCTCCTCCTTTTCTTTTTCTGTTTTGGGGCTATTTTATTAAGTATACACATCTTCAAAGGTACAGAGTAGAGGCTTGGAAAGGAGGTAGAAGGAAAATTAGATTTTTCTACTTGCCTGGAGAAGTATAACACTTTTGACCAACTGAAGACTTCTTTGTGGTTCTTATTGTTTCTGAATATTCCCTTTTCTGAATGTAATTTATGGATTACTCTCACATGCTTTGGAGGAAGGGACAGTGAAGGAAATGACCACACAATGGACAATTATGCAATTTTAGAGCACAACATTCTGGTACATATTAAGTTTTTCAAAATTTAATTAGTATCTTAATAGATCAAAATGCATATTATTCCAATTATGCAAAGCTGTATTGAAAATAAATGATGCGTGTATCTCATTCTTTTTATAAGAACACTGCTAATTACTGTATAATGGCTTAATGATTTGCAACTGGGCTAACCACACATGGCATATTGTAATATACCAATTTTATATAAACCTAGGCAGTAAACAATCAAATCTGTTCTTCAAATGCATACATTTAATACAGAACCATGATATCCACTAACTGGAAAATGGGATTATCTGATTATCTTCACATTTAGTTAAAAAAAAAATCCTATTACTAACAGAATAACTAAATTTTCCTTTAGCCAATTGAAACTTTCTTTGTATATTTCAGGATTTTCTTTCTGTTTTTTGGTCTTAAATGTTGACTCCCTATCTGTAAAATTTGAGGGAAAAAATCATGTCGTGAAATGATTTGAGAATACAAACTTATGCGCTTCTGATGATAGTTGTGAAAAAAATTAAGCCTCTGGCATAACTTAAATGAATTTATTTATCTTTGCATCGCTATCATGGCATATCAATCAGGCAGGCTAGCATCTTAATTAGCAGTTCATTTATTTGTACAAAATTTATATTCAGATCCATGCTGTTGGAGTCAGTCATTGACAGACTTATGGAAGACTTCCTTAAATATTCCTTGTGATCTTATTGGGTCACACTTTGCGTCCACATTCCTGTTCTATCATTCAAAAATTTAACTGCATTTTGATTTGCACAGATGTAACAAAAATAAGTCACTAAGATATTGGTTGAAAAATAAAACATTTCTGCTTCTTCAAAAAATTTTAAATGATTAGAAGNGCTGTTGGAGTCAGTCATTGACAGACTTATGGAAGACTTCCTTAAATATTCCTTGTGATCTTATTGGGTCACATTTTGCGTCCACATTCCTGTTCTATCATTCAAAAATTTAACTGCATTTTGATTTGCACAGATGTAACAAAAATAAGTAACTAAGATATTGGTTGAAAAATAAAACATTTCTGCTTCTTCAAAAAATTTTAAATGATTAGAAGATATAAAGACCTGTAATGATTTTTCTTACCTTTCTCTGCAGAGTGACATTAGGCATTTACACTCCTAGATGACATCAGTATAGAATGTGAGCATCTCTGAAATCAGGCATTTCGGTGGTTTGTCAGAATCGAGGAAGGGTGAAAAAAAAAAAGAGCTGGCTGGGTAGAATGAATGTACTGAAGAATTATGGGAAATGTAGTAGGAAAGAGTAACTCAATACCAGAGATAAAAGAAAAGAAGACAGGGCAGTAACATGTCAAATGTAGAGATCCTAGTATCTAAACTGATGTGGCTGTGCCATTGTGCCCATTCAGTAGAGTCAAATACGGGAAAGAGAGCAGAAGATTATAAAATTATTTTATATAAGCTATTGGCACTATGCTCCTGAATTCAACACCATGGGAGCTGGATTTGAATATGCTTACATGTTAGCCTGGGCTGCTGAGACTGCCTGGTATGAAGCTAAACTTACNGATCCTAGTATCTAAACTGATGTGGCTGTGCCATTGTGCCCATTCAGTAGAGTCAAATACGGGCAAGAGAGCAGAAGATTATAAAATTATTTTATATAAGCTATTGGCACTATGCTCCTGAATTCAACACCTTGGGAGCTGGATTTGAATATGCTTACATGTTAGCCTGGGCTGCTGAGACTGCCTGGTGTGAAGCTAAACTTAGTAAAATACTGAGTATTGTCAGTCCTGCAAAGAACACTCAGAGGACATTCAAACTCTGGTGGTCTTTTTCAAATTTACAGAGTGTATTTGGTTTGGCTCCCACTACTTCTTTTTTAAAAACAGCCAACTTGTTAATACTGTGATAAATAATATAATAATAAATATAAATACTTAATTTCTGGCTTTTCTTATAAATTGTCACATCTAGCAATACTGAACCCAGATTTCCTTATTGCCACAATAGGCTGGAAAAGAGAGAGACATATTCTTGAGCCAGGGAATGCATTGCCATAGTACACATTATTCCCTCTTTTGTCCCTGATACTGGGACCAACTACTGATTGGAGTTTATAGTTTATAGTTTATTTTGTAGTTTGTAGTTTATCCTGCAGTTTATAGTTTACTTTGCAGCATTTTTTAATACTAGAAAAGATTTCCTTCCTTTTTTAAAAAAATTGTTACATTTTTGTCACCTTCTTGGGAACCCAATAAGAATTGGAATTTGTGACAGCTGCTTTCTTTGGCTTCCCATTGTTCACATTCTATGATTAAACTACTCAGCCTGATGTACGTTTACTGTTGCCTGTCCTGATGCTACAAACTGGAGTAGTGGTGATGGAACCAGCAAAGGCAATACAAGGTTAACAAAGGTACAGTTCCTGCTCTCAAGGATCCCAGAGTCTATGAAGATAGATTTCATAAAATTTTAAATCAATGAAGTGATAAGTATTCTAAAGGAGCATATTCATAACATATTATTGTTACACAAATACACAGGAGATCAATGTCAAATCACACTCAGGCTGGGTGATTTAGGACACTTTGACATGTGGACTATGTACTCTGAAGAAATTTATGAAGCCTTGTAGGTAAGCATTCAATGTCTGTAGAAATAATAATAATATTCACAATTTTTTGATACTTCCTTTTTTGGAAACTACTCCTTTCCTCTTTTATGGAAGCAACCAGACACTCTGCGATCTCCCCATCTTATTTCCCTCCCCTTGAGAATAATATCTCTAGAAATTTAACATCACTTCCATCTGCCTTCCATTTCCTAAGAACTCACAGAACTTAAAGTAGCTCTACGGTTCTCAATTAATTCTTATTTAGTGATTGTATGGATAAAATGATCTTGTGTTGGGTAGTCTAGAAAAATTTGCATGAGTATACATTTCTTGAGTGTTGACCAACTGCCTTGAATGATTTGGGGTGTATTTTGTGTGCGTGTGTCTAGAGGGTACAAAAATAGACATAATGGAACACTTTCTGAACTCTTAGGGGAATCTGAGATTTAAATATACTGACATTGACAAATTATTTCTCAACACCCAGAGTTATTATTAAGTAAGGTCTTTTTCTATAGAATCAAACTGCATGCTTTTTCTTATATTCTACTTTCTGAGTTAATTCAATAATGACTATTTATCTTTAATAGTTTATAATGTACAAGATAGAATGAATGAATCTTAGGTTATTTTGGTTTTAAATGATCTGTTTATAAATCCTGGAAGAGATGGTGCTTATAAAAGTAATTCACAGAAGATGAATGGCCAGTGTTAGAATTTGTAGCAGGACTGATCAAAGTATGATGCGTAGCCTTGGAAATGGATTTGTTAGCCTTTGTTATGAAAGACATACTATTTGTTTGCCCAAGTGTAGATTTAACTTAATGAATATTTAATTATCAAATTCACAATTTGAAAAAGAAAAGTTAGTATTTGTATTGACATATATTCTTAAATAATCAAATAGAATTAAGAAAATGAATTTTTCAAGTCTCCAAAGACATATGAAATGATATACATACCAAATATCTATATAATATTATATGTATGTGTGTACATATCTATATACACATTCTTCTGTTTTGTTGTCTTTTAGGGAAAACACCTCAAGTGAACTGTTTAAACATTCCTTTAAAAGTGAATCAAAAAGTAAATAACTGTTTCCTAAAATATTCCTAAATTTAGATATTTTAATAATTTCTATCTACCCATTACATATCAGGAAAGGTATCAAATTTACTTCAAATTCAAGAATCTAGATACTTAACCTCTAAACAGTATTTGTTTAAACATCTGGACATTTTAAGTCATGTACTTGTATTCCTTTCTTCCCAATAATTTGTGTAATTCAAGGGTATTAATTAATGAAACTTGATGTACTTCCCTGATAGCTCAGTTGGTAAAGAATCCACCTGCAATGCAGGAGATCCTGGTTCAATTCTTGGGTTGGGAAGATCCACTGGAGAAGGGATAGGCTACCCACTCCAGTATTCTTGAGGTTCCCTATGGCTCAGCTGGTAAAGAATCTGCCTGCAGTGAGGGAGACCTGGGTTCAGTCCCTGAGTTGGGAAGATCCCCTGGAGAAGGGAAAGACTACCCACTCCAGTATTCTGGCCTGGAGAATTCCATGGACTGTATAGTCCATGGGCTTGCAAAGAGTAGGACACGACTGAGTGACTTGCACTTTTCACTTTCACTTGTGAGGCACAAATACTACTAATGTACTTGGTCCTGAATCATAATTTGAAAGCTGTCAATCAAGGTATTGGAAGAAGTAGCTTTGGCTCTACCATTTTGAAATGTGGCCAAAACTTAATGGAGGAAGATTGGATGGAGAACACTTTCCACACAGTTTTGGCTACTTTGTAAAGTATAATTTACAATTAGTGCCAATGATTTTAGACGTCAGAGAAAAGGACATTTCACTTAGATTGCTGCCCACATTCTTCTATTGCTCCAATTAAATTGCTTTGCATTGTTTTGTATTATTATCATGGTTCCACTCTTGATCCCACTATGTGGTAGAAATGCACATCTTTTAAGTATCTATTGTTAGAACATGAAACAGCCTTGGTTGTAAGACATTACTGATTACTTGAATGAGCATAGAGTGGTAGCTTGGTAGCTGGAGTTACAAGCAAGAATCTATTGTACAAGATAATTATGGGCTAAAGGAAATGGATTTGTTTTGAGGGACCAATTCCAGAATGCTGAGATGGGCTTCCCTGGGGTTATTACATATTGCTCATGTCGTATGCTTACATAATGTCAGAATATCTAATCATGTAAGCAGAATAAAAGAGTGGGAAATTTAATAGAGCAATAATTATTGTCTTGTATTTTCTGGTCATCCAAACCACACTCCAGTCAGTAGACTAGGGAAGATCTGGAACTAGTCTTTTGCAAATGAATGGGAAGAAATAAGCAGGGTTCAAGGGATACAGGAAATGCAACTGAGTTTTAAGGTAAGTCTCTCTTACTTCTAGATAAGCAATTTACAAATTTGAGACATATAATAGATGAATACTATTAGCCAAGTAGCTACTAGAATGAAAAGTGAGACACAGCCCCCTCTGTTTTCAAGGATCTTACAGTTTAATGAATTATTTAGGCAGATGGTTGTGTATAGTTTAGTAAATTATTGATTGATAAAGGAACCAGGGATTATACATATTTTGATGAGAGGCAGCTACTCCATATGGAGGGGTTATGGAGTAGCGAGGTGAAAGGTGTTCCGGATTAGGAAACAGAATGAACAAAGACACTGAATGGAGTGTTCAGGGTACCAGAAATGTATCAGTCTTGGCCAAGCACAAGTAAAAGTCAATGAGTATCCATAACTGAAGCTGGTAAAATAGACAGATTCCAAGACAGGAGGACTTTATTTTTCTATTCTATATTTCTACCCTGTATATAATGGCATTTATAGGTAAAATTTTATTTTATTAATCCCACAGCTGTGTAGATGATAGACAGAAAGAATTAAACCAGAAGGCAGTTTGAAGGCTATTGCAATGGTTCTGAGAAATGATGAGGTCAGATCCACTAGAATGGGTCTAGCTGGGTTAAAAATAGAAGTGGTAGCACATTTGAAATTTATTTAAGAAGTAAAGGAGAACAACAACAACAANACTCTTTGCAACCCCATGGACTGTAACCTACTAGGCTTCTCCGTCCATGGGATTCTCCAGGCAAGAATACTGGAGTGGATTGCCATTTCCTTCTCCAGGGGATCTTCTCGGCCCAGGGATCAAACCTGGGTCTCCTGCATTGGAGGCAGATGCTTTAACCTCTGAGCCACCAGGGAAGCCCCAAAGAGTTCCAGAAAAACATCTATTTTTGCTTTATTGACTATGCCAAAGTTTTTGACTGTATGGATCACATTAAACTGTAGAAAATTCTGAAAGAGATGGGACTACCAGACCACCTGACCTGCCTCATGAGAAATCTGTATGCAGGTCTGAAAGCAAAGTTAGAACTGGACATGGAACAATAGACTGGTTCCAAATAGGAAAAGGAGTACATCAAGGCTGTATATTGTCACCCTACTTATTTAACTTATATGCAGAGTACATCATGAGAAATGCTGGACTAGAAGAAACACAAGCTGGAATCAAGATTGCTTGGAGAAATATCAATAACCTGAGATATGCAGATGACACCACCCTTATGGCAGAAAGTAAAGAGGAACTAAAAAGCCTCTTGATGAAAGTGAAAGAGGAGAGTGAAAAAGTTGGCTTAAAACTGAACATTCAGAAAATGAAGATCATGGCATCCAGTCCCATCACTTCATGGGAAATAGATGGGGAAACAGTGGAAACAGTGTCAGACATTATTTTGGGGGGGCTCCAAAATCGCTGCAGATGGTGACTGCAGCCATGAAACTAAAAGATGCTTACTCCTTGGAAGAAAAGTTGTGACCAACCTAGATAGCATATTCAAAAGCAGAGACATTACTTTGCTGACTAAGGTCTGCTTAGTCAAGGCTATGGTTTTTCCTGTGGTCCTGTATGTTTGGGGGAGTTAGACTGTGAAGAAGGCTGAATGCCAAAGAATTGATGCTTTTCAACTGTGGTGTTGGAGAAGACTCTTGAGAGTCCCTTGGACAGCAAGGAGATCCAGCCGTTCCTTTCTGAAGTAGATTAGCCCTGAGATTTCTTTGGAAGGAATGATGCTAAAGCTGAAACTCATTACTTTGGCCACCTCATGCAAAGAGTTGACTCATTGGAAAAGACTCTGATACTTGGAGGGATTGGGGGCAGGAGGAGAAGAAGACGAAAGAGGATGAGATGGCTGGATGGCATCACTGATTTGATGGACGTGAGTCTGAGCAAACTCCGGGAGTTGGTGATGGACATGGAGGCCTGGCGTGCTGCGATTCATGGGGACGCAAAGAGTCGGACATGACTGAGCGACTGAACTGAACTGAATTGAATAAAACTTTATAAATGCAAATATTAAAATTGTTTAAAATTTTAAATAAAGAGCATAATACTGTAATACATTTTCATTAAGACAAATACTTTTTACTTGAAAACTTATTTACAGCATTAAATCATTATTATTTTGTACATTGTCTACTTCTGTTATCTTCTCAACAACTACATAAGCACAATGCATTTCTGACATCACTTAATATAGACTCCTCAATATTACTGACTTAGCTTAACAAGAACACAAGAAACAAACCAATGGCATCCTAACCAACACCTCTTAGATAAATGAAAGATGGCCTTTGGGATGTTTAAACAATCCCACCGTTTTATTGAGGCATAAAATAAAAATGGAAATAGTTTTATGGGCCAGTGCTAAATGTTCAAGCTGGCTAGAAAAAGCCCATCTCACAGTTGTTCAGAATTATCTCACAGGAAAATCCTTGAATTCCCAAAGCACATGCTAAGTGCCTTATATTAATTTTATTTTCTGGTTATCCTTGGCTCTCAGGAATCTCAAGAGCAAACAAACCAGAAAGAAAGAAAGAGTAAGTGAAGTTGCTCAGTCATGTGGGACTCTTTGCGACCCCATGGACTGTACCCTACAATCCTCCTTTGTCTGTGGGAGTTTCCAGGCAAGAGTACTGGAGTTGGTTGTCATATCCTTCTCCAGGGGATCTTCCAGATCCAGGGATTGAATCTGGGTCTTACGCTTTGTAGGCAGATGCTTTACCATCTGCGCCACCAGGGAAGTCTGGTGGAAACACACCAGAGAATGTGCTGACTATAACAAAACGTGGTCAAATCTATCTACCTCTGATTTTTTTTAGCATAATTTCTATTTAAATTAACCTTATAGTTATAAACTGACTCAGTTTATTATACACTGACTCAATCCTTTGGAGAGGTTAAAAGATTGATGTGTTCAGTAAATTAATAAAAATTTCAAGATCTGAAGAACTTAGTGAGTATCAACTACTAATTGGCACTTTCCAAGGGCATTGCCAGTGACTGAACAACAAAGGCATTTGCCATCTGCCTCCGCAGAGACCAAACCCCGTGCTGCTGCAGCTGCTGACCTTCATCAGCTCCTGGGAGAGGTCAGGGTGGAGGGAGGGACGCTGTGCTCCAGGGAATCTGGTGGGACAGGTCTTTAGATAGTTGGATGCTTTTAGGAACAGATTTTATGATCTCAGTCCTTGCATCTCCTCATATCTAGAGAAGCACTAAATCCCTTCATGGTGACATCAGATCCTCATGACTAACAAAAATGAGTAAAATGAGTATCTCATGGTATTGAACTCCCCCTTCACCAAAACCTTATATATTGATCTTCTCCCACTGCTGCTTTGGAGCAGACTCTCAGAGCTCTCTGAGATGCTGCCTCCCAGGCTGCAGTCCTCATTTTGCCACAAATAAAACATAACTCACAACTTGAGAGTTGTACATCTTTTTTAAGTTGACATGAGTGAAGACATTTAAATCTCTTTCCACATCTAATAGCTCCTGTTGACACCAGTGAAAATTACAGGTAAGACAATAAAACAAGAGATACAATACAAATGATACAAAATTTCTTCACAGTCCCATATTATGCTGTTAATTGCATTTTGAAAGAATTAGTCTGAAGTCTCACTCATAGAATAAATTACTCTTAGCAATCATACTCTCAGAGTGGAAAACATATATATTAACAATGTTTTCCTCCTGACATATATTAAAAGTTCTGTGTTTCTTTTTTCACTTACTCGTGTTAGGAAAACCCCAACATTATTTTTCTAGACATAAGACTACACCACTAATGAAGCTTGAATTGGTGTCATTCACTAATATAACAAAGTTTTATTGTACTCAATAACATAGGCCAAAGTTGGACTAAACCACTGAATGATGGGCTTCCCTAGAAGCTCAGATAGTAAAGCTGCTTCTGCCTGCAATGCAGGAGACGGGTTTGATCCCTGGGTTGGGAAGATCCCCTGGAAAAGGAAATGACAACCCACTCCAGTATTCTTGCCTGGAGAATTCCAGAGGATTTCAGAGGAGCCTGGTGGCTACAGTCCATGGAGTTGCAAAGAGTAGGACATGACTGTGTGACTAACACACACACCCTTGAAAGATATACACAACTGGAATCTAAGTAATAAAAAAAAAAATCACCTGAAATATTCATAGTAGATATTCTTGTATTGCTCTACCATACAGTCATCTCCATAAACAAAGGAAAACAATAAACTAAGAGACAATATGTGCAATTCTTAAGGCAATCAAACTGTGTTGCTATCAATAATATACTTTCACATCCAAGTAAAAATGAAAAAAAAAATCCACTGAAAAGTGAAAACAGTATCTAGGCAAAATCATTACAGAAGAAAAATGTACACAGAAGAAGAAATGTGAATAGCCAATAAACTATGGTCAACATCATATATGGATTTTTAAAATAAATGCCTATAGTCTATTCAGATTAGAAAAATTTGAAATATTACAAATATATCTAACATTCTTATACATTGCTTATGGAAATATAAATTCCTACATTTGGGGAAGAAACTTGGCATTAAATCTCTAAAAACAGAAAGAATTTATTTTGACCCCATAACCCTAAGTTTGGAGATCAATCATGCACTATAAGAGTACCAATACATTGTATTAATCAACAAGAATGCATATGGACCTGTTGTTTGTATTATGAAGAATAAAAATAAAAGACTGATAGTCATTGCGCCATTTGAATACCAGCTCCTTTCATCTTTTTTAAAATTTGCTCTGTGACCTGTACAAATCGCATCAGGGATTCTCTTACATTCTGAACCAAATTTCTAGTTGGGTTTAGAGAGTGAGGGGAAGGAAAAGGAGCATAAACCCAGAATATTTATTTGAAGATTCATTCCCTACTAAATTGCCATGGATTGTTTAGTTTTCTTGGCCAAAGACCACAGCTTCTGTCAAGAGCCACTCTTCTGAAGTCTGTTATTTCTCTGAATTCTAATCTCAGCTCCCTTCTCTTGGCCATTCAAGCTTTCTGGTGCTGGGGATTCCCTTCTGTTTCTAGCCCCTTGTTGCTACTAGCACCTTATTTCTCTCTCTCTCTCTCTCTCTCTCTTTTTTTTTTTACTAACACCTTTAAAAATATTCCCTTTATTGAATTATCTTCATAGAGAGTATATGCCATCTACTTCCAACTGGCATCTTGACTGATATATCTATCAATTAGAAAATTGTTCAATGAATTCTAACATAGCTATATTCACAAAGTGCACTAGAATTGTATATTCTGGCTTAAATGAGTGTATGTAATGTAATGCAGAATAAGAGACTGAATTTAACAGAAAATATGCCATTAACAAAGAGAAAAGATAGCATACTAAGAAAAGATACGTGGGTACATGCTAAGTCACTTCAGCTGTGTCCAGTTCTTTGCAACCCTATCGACAGTAGTCCACCAGGCCCTTCTGTCCAGGAATTCTCCATGCAAGAACATTGGAGTGGGTTGCCATCCCCCCCTTCAGGGGATCTTCCCAACCCAGGGATTGAACCTGTGTTTCTTATGTCTCCTGCATTGGCAGGTGGGTTCTTTGCCACCACCGCCACCTGGGAAGCCCAAGGCTAGGGTGAGCCCCAAGAATTTCCATTTCTAAAAAGTTCCCAGGTGATATTGATGCTGCTGGTCCAGGGCCCACACTTTGAGAAGCACTGTTTGAAGAAATTGTAACCTATGTATACAATGAGCTACGTGAAAGACTGTTCACTGCACCAATATCACAATAGTGAAAAATTGGAGACAGACTTAAAGTTCATTTCTAGAATAGATATACAACTGACAGTATACTTATACAAATAAATACTATAGACCGATTAGAATAAGTGAACAAAGTCTACCTGTATAAATGTCAGTAAAATTCATAAACATAATGGTGAATTAAAAGTTTATTTTCAAAAGGATAAATTATATTATTTATACATGTTTTGTAAAATGTAAAAATAACACAAATAGCTATTTGTGCAGAAACATTTATCCATGTAATTATTTAAAAAAATATGGGATGGGCACCCTCTAAAATAGTGTTAAACTGAGGCAGGATGAAATGGGAACAGTATACATGAAGTTCAGCTGAATCTATAATATCTTATATCTTGAGCTGAATTGAGGTGTTACGCATGTGTTTATCACTTTAGACTCCATGTTTTTAAGTAAAAAGAAGTTATAGAGTCGTATGCATCTTGTCATGTTTATGCTACTACTACAAGAAGGCATATGTGTGTGCTTAGTTGCTCGGTCGTGTCCAACTCTTTGTGACCCCATGGACTGTGTCCCACCAGGTTCCTCCGTACATGGAGATTTTCCAGGCAAGAATACTGGAGTGGATTGCCATGCCCTCCTCCAGGGGATCTTCTCAACCAAGGAATCAAACCTAGATCTCCCTCATTGCAGGCGGATTCTTTACTATCTGAGCCACCAGGGAAGCCCAAGAATACTGGAGTGAGGTAGCCGATCCCTTCTCCAGGGGAATAAGGCATAGCTGTATCAGTTCCCTTCAGTTCAGTTCAGTCACTCAGTCGTGTCCAACTCTTTGTGATCCCATGAACCACAGCACACCAGGCCTCCCTATCCATCATCAACTCCCGGAGTCCACCCAAACACATGTCCATTGAGTTGGTGATGCCATCCAACCACTTCATCCTCTGTTATCTCCTTCTCCTCCTGCCCTCAATCTTTTCCAGCATCAGGATATTTTCCAATGAGTCAACTCTTCACAATCAGGTAGCCAAAGTATTAGAGTTTCAGCTTCAACATCAGTCCTTCCAAGGAACACTCAGGACTGATCTCCTTTAGGATTGACTGGTTGGATCTCCTTGCAGTCCAAGGGACTCTCAAGAGTCTTCTCCAACACCACAGTTCAAAAGCATCAATTATTCAGTGCTCACCTTTCTTTACAGTCCAACTCTCACATCCATACATGACCACTGGAAAAACCATAGCCTTGACTAGATGGACCTTTGTTGGCAAAGTAATGTCTCTGCTTTTGAATATGCTATCTAGGTTGGTCATAACTTTCCTTTCAAGGAGTAAGCATCTTTTAATTTCATGGCTGCAATCACCATCTACAGCAATCTTGGAGTCCAGAAAAATAAAGTCAACCACTCTTTCTACTGTTTCCCCATCTATTTCCCATGAAGTGATGGGACCAGATGCCATGATCTTAGTTTTTCGAATGTTGAGCTTTAAGCCAACTTTTGGAATATCATTGACTTTTACATATTGAACTTGTATCCTGTAGCTTTGCTAGATTTACTTATCAATTCTGGGAGTTTTTTGTAAATTCTTTGGGATTTTCTACATAGACATACTTGCTGTCTGTGAACAGAAATAGTTTTATTTCTTAATATCAAAAGCAGGAAAAAGAACTTATCCTTATGATGATGTTTTATTCATGTCCATAAGGGAGAAAGATTGATGAGAAATGTAAAAATGAGTTGAGTGCTTGTTCATTCATGCAGCTCTTTTCATGAAGATCTAAGATGTTACCAGGTTAGCAAGGGCAGTAGATTGCATGTTACATTCTTCCTATACCTTTTCTGTGTATTTGTATAAATTAATGAGTCTTGACTCAAAGAGTTTGTTCAGAAAAATAACAATGCAAACTGTTGGAAGGCAAAAACAATGTGATGAGGTAGTTAATAAACATAAAAATGTGCTTGTTACTTGTTAGTGTACAAATAATTTACTAGTATTTTAATGAAAACTATGAAAGACTTATTCTGAAATTTTCTAATTAAGGAAGGGATAATGATATTTCTTGGCTACATACATGAATATACTGAATCTAATATGTGAGACTAGAACAAGAAGCTAGGAAAAATTTCCTAGTCTTATCAGTCATTTTGTATTTGTTATCATAGGATCTGAGTGTTTAGGGAGATGAACAGTCCTTAGTCAGGATGAAAACTTAGTATGAATCTAAAAACAATAATAAATTTTCAAAAAAAGTTCATTATTTTTTCAGTCATATTGGCTGAATTGATCAAGCTAAGCAGATGAAAGGACTTGGTACAATGTAACTTGTTTTAAAAATACATGAACTTAGGCAAACTTCGGGAGATGATGAGCCACTGGTGTGCTGCAGAACACTGGGTCTCAAAGAGTCAGAACTGACCGGGCACCTGAACAACAGCATAAAAAGAAAAGAGGCTGTTTCTTTTTTTTTTTTTTTCAATCTATTGTACTAAAAAGCTACTCACACATACTATTGGAATGAAAAAATGTGCACACAGCAAGATTCATGACATAAATGAAAGGAGGTCCTCAATAATCCACAAATGAGAAACAGTTTTCTAAAATGACTGTTTACTAATGAACTGTTTTTCTTTTATTTAATTGTTCCTGATGCTTTTCTTCCATATAGTTTTAGGGTTTTTTCCCTCACTTCTGTTGCTTACTTCCTTCATTGTTTTCTCTTGAATTTATTTCAATTAGCAATTTTTCCATTTCAGTGTATTACATATGTGTTCTGAATCCTACTAATAAGGCAGAGAATACTAATTTTCCATCTCAAATCAACTTTCAATTTTGTTTAATGAATAGTTCTTACCAACACATCTCCATGAAATGTAAAACATTCAGAAGGAAAAAAAGGAACAAACTACTGACGGGTTGACTGGTGTCTTGTTTTGTCTTTTGATGCAATGTACCATCATAGACAATCTAGCAATACACCTTCAGGAATTGTTTTATGATTTAATGATGCCCATCTGGTTTTACAGAGAACTTAGACTTAAGTAAAATACCAGATACTAAAACAGGAAGGAAAGCTGGCTCTTTAAGTATTAAGATGCAGAAGGATTTGAGTTTTTCATTAGTGAAATATTGAAGCACTTTACATTATTTTTTTCAGATACACAAGACATATAGAATACAGTGAGTACAAAAAACAATGTCTCCTGGACATTGGAGAATACCTGGTTCCAAATTTAATATTGTGAAGAAAATTTACTAGAATGGATAGTATGTAAATTTCCAAAGTATGAAGGTCTTCCCACTGAGCTTTATCTCGTCTAAGTTAAGAAGACCACCTTGTCCATTTGCTTATGTGTGTGTGATGAACTCAGTTGCTTCAGTTGTGTCTGACCCTCTGTGATCCCCCTGGACTATCACTCGCCAGGCTCCTCTGTCCATGGGATTCTCCAGGCAAGGATACTGGGGTGGGTTGCCATGCCCTCTTCCAGGGGATCTGTCAAACCTCCATCTACTGGACTGCAGGCAGATTCTTTACCCACTGAGTCACCTAGAGATGTCTAAAAAGAAAATATAGAATTTCTTTGCAAACACTTCCCTGGAGCACTATTTCCTCAAGTTGGCCTTAGAAAACATACACTGATTTTGTTTTTTTTTCTATTTCAAAGCGAGTCACGCTTAAAGGAAGATCTTCAGCCTTTATTCTCTTAACAGTCTTGTAATTTCGTCTTTGACAATTATCAAACACATGGCAGGTTCAAATTCCATGATCAAAATGTTTGTCTTCAGTAGTGAGGAGTGGAGATATTTCAGGAGATTTTTAATAATTATACTGGGTATTTAGTGCAGCTAGTTCTACACAAATGTGGTTTTAATTAATGTAGTTATATAAATCATAGCAGAACATATTAGAACTCCTTGGATTAACAAGCTAATTGTAATTTATTACTTCTCAAGTATTATTTCCTGGCAACCAAGCCAAACAATACACCTTACAATGAACATTCAATAGTTCTTTGTTCAATATATTTCAATTGTTCATTTTTATTTTAAATGTTCTGAACTCTGTGGCAATGGCCTTTCTCCTTCTGCTTTGAATAAAATATTAATGATAATTACTTTTAAGTGAAAGGTAGTGTGTCTCACTATACTTAGAACATAATAATAAGACAGTATATCCTGAGTCACTGATTAAAAGTGATTAGTATATCATCATGCAAAATGAGGCTAAATTTACCAGGTTGTATGAAATGACCATTAACTATATGAATGATGTGTTCTACCAAATGTTCCAGGAGGAGGGTAATTATTGAACCAAATATAATTTGAACCTGACACTTAATTATCGATGATAATATAATCAGTCCTGTACAGAACTTTCTGATTCAATGACAGGTGAAAGCCTTTTATAAAAAAAGAAAGCATACCTATAATATCTATAGCATTTTGAGATAGTCAAGTAAAAAGTAACAATGTCCAGGAGGGAATATATAAATTTATACACTCCCATCAAAGATTAGTATTTACCTTTGTAAATACTTTGATGGAATGTCTACCTCACTTTCTGTAGCATAAGTTGGTCTTTGTATCCTGAGAAAAATACCTGGGTTTTGGTCCAAAATATATTTTAGCCAAAGATAAAGAAGAGAGTTGCATTGTTTCCTAGTTGACTACTTCTTACCATTAATGAGTAGTTTTTGGTTTTTATCATCAGGCACTCTTAAAAACAGAAACAGCCTGCTACTCAAAGTCCTGTGGAAAGCAGACATCATTATATCTCCTTAGCAAGAGCAAGAACACTGCATCATCTCTCTGGATTACCAATATATATTAACTAAGAGGAGCTTTCCATTTATACAGAAATAACCTTCAAAACAAGAAAATTATCAGATGAAAAAAATGTAGCTGGATCACTAAGACTTCTAGGTTGCTCTACCTGTTATGTCAACTGATCTTCAGAGATTTAGCCTTTTTTTCCCCTTTTACTCATATATACACCAGATGGGTGCTCCTCATCTATAATCATACTGTGATATCAAGAAGGACACTATTGACAGAAAATAAGAGATTAGCCATGTTGACCAAAGGCTGAACACCTTTGATCATTAATACATTTCTGTTGTTACAAATGTTTTTGATATAAGAAATGTATCACCTCTTGTCAAGATTGACGATAAGTAAATGTGCTTCTGATCAGAACAAGGTCTCCTTTATATTATTCAGAAATTCAGGTACTTTCCATAATGCAGCTCTGTCTTCCTTTAGGATTCCACACTCCTCTGCATTCAGCCAACAAGTAGTGCCATTATTCTCAAAATAGTATGCATCAGTATCACTCAGAGGGTAGGTGAGAATAAAATCACTCAGTCTACAATGGGAGTTGCTGACTCAACAGATCTGGGGTGGAGCCCAAGAATTTGCATTGCCAGCAATATCCTGGTGAAACTGCAGCTCATTTGGGGACCAGATTTGAGTGGAGAATAGCACAGTGATCACACTTAAAAGGATTTTGTGGGGCAGTCCTGGAAATGGTACATAATACTTATACTCATCTCATTAAATACCACTCAGGCAAGAGATCTCATCTACCTGCACTAGGGGCTGGGAAATATGATATAATTTTATGTCCTGTGATAAAATGAAACAGGTTTTCATAAGCAGCTGATGATCTCTTCTATATGTGGCAATTAGTTCATATTGTTATTTTAGCCTTCCACAGGCTCTTGAGTGGAATAAATCATCTATCTATTCATCTAGCTATCACCTATCTATATATCATCAATTCACTGATTGGGATTCAATTCCATTTTTATCCAGGACATAAAGGAAAAAGAAGTATAACACTTAAGAGGAAAATTTAAAACAAACAAAAACAAGATATCTTAAATACTTTTGAAATGCATTCTCAATTTCTAATAAAACCCAGCAAGTTGCAGAAATTTGAAGGAATGGCATACCAAAGATATCTTGTGTGTGTTCAAGGTAAATCAATACAGCACTATATATATAGAAAGAGAAGTCTGAAAACAAACCAAAGCCAATCAGTAAGGGAACTGATTGTACATCCTACTGTCAATGAAGAAATATAGATAAAAAATTTTGTTCTGATATTCTCTTTCAATTAAAGATGCTCTATAGAAGTCAAGAGGGAGGCAGTGAGGAGTAACTGGCTGGTCACACAGTAGCATAGTGGAGATACACGAACCATAGCTACTTGAAGTTTCCTGAGCAGATACAGAAATGGTGTTCAACTATTTTCCATGTTAGATTTTAGTTGGAAAGGCTGATTAACAGTCGTTAAAATTGAACTATGTCACCAAACTCCCATTTTACAACAATGCATTTTTTTTTTTAAGGAGACCAGATGTTTGCATCAGCTCAACTATGAAATTCTCTTGAGAGCCACAGAATACTGGAATTTTTCTGAATTCAAATGTATGAAAGCAGTGGCTTATAGCATCATTTTTTTTGCTTATTTGTGTAATGGACTTATTTCCAGCATTACAATTTTTCTGTTCAGTTCTTGTATTTCCACTAATTATGGTTTATCTGCTTTAAAACCATGTTATTTACACAGGAAAAATCTCTGGTAATTATTTCTCTGTTGGGATTTTTACCCTTTATTATTACAAATATTAATCAAGTCATCTTTATTTTTGCCTTGACTACATTTTGCCTGGTGTAAGTATTATAATCATTGTCTGATTCCAATTTGCTTACATTTGCCTCAACTCATTTTGCATAATGCTTTACATTTATAATTTGTGTTCTTTCTAACTATGATATTGTTTAGTTATGCTTTATAAGTTGGAACTAAGAGGCTCTAGTTTAATTAGAAAACCTTACTATGTTGGTGCATGCATGCTGGCTTCCTCAGTCGTGTCTGACTCTTTGCTACCCTATGGACAGTAGCCCTCCAGACTCCTCTGTCCATAGGATTTTCCAGGCAAGAATACTGGACTGGGTTGTCATTTTCTTCTCCGGGGGAAACTTCCTGGTCCAGAGATTGAATCTGCACCTCCTGCACTGGCAGGAGAATTCTTTACCACTGAACCACCTGGGAAGCCCTATTATGTTTATATTTTTCCTATAATCAGTATAAAGTGTTTAAGTTAATGTCTGTCATCCATATCAAAATATGAACTTTACCATTTGTAAAATGGCCTTTGTAACAACACCTACATCATACAGATATTGTGAGATTTAAATGAATTATTTTTATACAAAGCATTCAAAGCAGAAAATATATCTTTTAATAGTTGATTTTTGTTTTTTATTTTAATCTTATTTATAGTATTTATATTTTTTCTATATGGTTTACTTTATCTGATCTTATATTACTTGGTATTTAATATGCATATGTCTTATTTTCAGTTAACCAATGAATACTTACAAGATTTTCAATATTATATTTACTTCCTGAAATCTTATTCTCAAAACAATAGAAGGGAGAAATTTTACTGAGTTTTACCTAACTGAATGGAAGGAATTCAGAGCATTCAGTCCTCCCTCTATCACCATTCTTACCAAAATTAATGTTGTCGATAATTCTGAAACCTTACTTATAGAATTAGTGTTACATTATCATTTCATGGTATTGCTCCGCTTTTGTAAGGAATCTGTGTTTCATTGAGTTTCATAACCACATTATTCTGATATTTACATTGATTAATCTTAGTGCTCAATGTCACTAATAATCCTAAAATGATTATATATCTTTTATTATACAACTAGGATATTGACATTTGTAGAGTTATGATATGGAAATTCTCGTCACCACAAGGATGACTCATATTGCCCTTTTATGGCCCCATTCACTTTCCTTCCACACCCTTCTCCTGATGCCAAGCAGCCATTAATCCATTTCTATATTTGTCATGTCAATGTCATGTAAATATAATAAAACCATATAATTCTTTGGGGATCGAGTTTTCCACTCAGCATAATTCTCTCCAGGTTAATCCAGGTTGTCACATGGCTATGGGGGTTTTTATTTGGTGAAGGTCATCCAGTTTGTATTGTTTGTGGCTATTATGTATAAAGCTGCTATGAACATTTATGCACAGGTTTTCACATGAATGTTAAGTTTTCAGTTCTCTGGGATTAAATGCCCAGGAGTGCAACTGCTGCGTCATATAGTGGTTGCGCTTTTAACTTTTTAAGAAGTTGCCAAAGTGCTTTCGAGAGTAGATCCAGAATTTACATTCCATCAGCAATGTCTGAGTGATCTGGTTCTACCTATTCTGGCTAACATTTGTTGTCTCTATGTTATTGCAATAACTGTGTAGTGACATCTTACTGCAAATTTAATTTGTATTTTTGGAATGGACAACAATGTTGAATATATTTTATGTGTGTATATTCTCGTATCAGTATAATGAAATCTGTATATTCTCTTTGGTAAAAGGCTTCTTCATGTCTTTTGTATATTTTTTAATGGAATTTAAAAAAATGATGAATTCTGAGATACTTTATATTTTCTAGATACTAGTTGTTGTTGGATAAGTGGTTTGCAAATATTTTGTTTCACTTTGTAGTTTGTCTTTTTAAATACTGCTAACTGGAGATGGCAATATTGGAGTACTGGNGCAATGGGGGTTCAGATTATTGATTTTAGACTTTCTCCTTTTTTCCAATATATGCATTTAGTTCTACAAATTTTCTTATAAGTAGCTTTTACTGTCTCACACAAACTTTGTTATGATGTATTTCCATTTAAAGCTTGCTTCAATTTAATGTATTGTTTTTTAATTATCCTTGAGACTTTCTCTTTGACCCACAGATTATTCAAAAGTGAACTGGTCAGACTCCAGGTATTTATTTATTTATTTATTTAATATAACAATGTGGGCTTTTTCTGCTTTCTGAGGTGATCATTTATACTTTCTGCTCTTTTCAAAGTAACTCTAAATTTATCAATCAACTTTATTTTGTCTTATGGAATTAATATCTGATTTTAACTTTATATTTTTCACTGATAATCTCACATGTGCTAACATTTTTACTATACTGTTCCAGTTACATTAAAATACAGTTTTTAAAATTATTTTAATAATTATATTTAGAATTATGTATTTCTATCTGATTAGCTTTTGACTACTATCTTCAGACTTTTAAACAAATATTTCTTACATTATAATTTGTTATCAAGACAGCAATTTTTCAGTAGCCAGTTAATTACTTAGTTTTTTAAAAAATTATCAATTACATAAAATAATTCTTTTTGAAGTTAGTTCCTAATTTTATGGTATTTCGATTGATACATGTCACTTTTTTGAAGCTCATTTATGAGAATTGCTAACACATTCTTGATATTTGACTTTTGTTAGTTCCTTTTGATAAAAACTTCTTAGATTTAATAATGGTAAATATCTTTTCCTGTATTTGGACAGCAAATATCAACCTATAAAGCAGGACATTAATAAATCTTATAACTTATGACATTATCATAATCGGGATAATTGCTTGTTGCACCACCTCACAAGCAAGTATACAACTGCAAATGATAATGTTTCAGTTCAGTTCAGTCGCTCAGTCGTGCCCGACTCTTTGCGACCTCATGAATCGCAGCATGCCAGGCCTCCCTGTCCATTGCCAGTTCCCGGAGTTCACTCAGACTCACGTCCATCGAGTCTGTGATGTCATCCAGCCATCTCATCCTCTGTCGTCCCCTTCTCCTCCTGCCCCCAATCCCACCCAGCATCAAAGTCTTTTCCAATGAGTCAACTCTTCGCATGAGGTGGCCAAAGTACTGGAATTTCAGCTTCAGCATCATTCCTTCCAAAGAAATCCCAGAGTTGTGCCTTAAATTCTAGAAGAATAAATCTCTGCATATAAGCCAAGTAAGGTAAAAGCCCTGTGCTTCATCGAATCTAGATATCTCCCAGAGTCTGCCTCACGTGGGCAAGAGTGCTTGCTGATGTGTCCTGTGCACAGTGTATACTGCAGGATAGGAGACACGATACACCCAAGAAAGAATCAAGCAGTGACGGTTCAGTGTGGGTACCTTCCTAAATTCTCCAGGTGTCTCCAGAATTGCTGCTAACAAGACCCTTGACCAGGTGAAGTATTTATCCTAAACACGTTCACCATTTGTAGAGTTTTACTGGGAAGCATAATCAAAGAAGGCTTTTTAATCATAGTAATGTTTTAACTTTTTAAAGGAAAATATATAGTGTGTTATAATTTAAAGTACATAATATAAAGGTAAAATAATATCTCTATTATTTAGCAGGTCTCTTGCAATTTGATAATTTTTCTTTAATAATTGTATGATTTTATCACCCTCTAAAAAAGTTAGTATAAAATTCTTCATAAGGCTGATCAATATAATGAATAATTAAGAGTTTGAATTCTGGAAACAGACTGCCTCCTTTGAATCAAGACCTCTCTATGTAATAATTGTGTGATGTTTTGTTAAAACTAAACTATAGATGGCCATCATAATAGTATCTACTTCACTAGGCGATTTTGTGCAGCAAGTAAAATCTTGTACACTAAATCCTTAGTATATATACTGGTACAAAGGAAACACTCAATAAAGCTTAGGATTATCAGATAATAAATAAGGGAAGATAAATCAGGCAAAAATTAAAATTTTAATGTCATAATTATTCATGTCCAACAAGGGCAAATTTATTTTTATGTCTAATGCTGTTTGATCCATTTGGCAACTTTTTATTAATGTGTCAGAATTATGTTTTTATTTTAAATTGCTAACAGTCATAAAGATTATAATAGCTTGGTGCTCTGTGATGACCTAGATAGGTGAGATGAGGGGGGCGGTGGGAGGGAGGTGCAAGAGGGAGGGGATACATGTACACATATAGTTGAATGACTTCATTGTACAAAAGAAATTAACACAGCATTGCAGAGTGTATACACACACACACACACATATATATAATTATGAATATATATATATACATAGAAAGAAAAGTGAAGTCATTTAGTCGTGTCCAAGTCTTTGCACCCACATGGACTGTATCCTATCAGGCTCCTCCATCCAAGGGATTTTCCAAACAAGAATATTGGAGAGGGTTGCCATTTCCTTCTCCAGCAGATCTTCCTGACCCAGGGATTGAACCCGGGTCTTCCGCATTATAGGCAGACTCTTTACCATCTGAGCCACCAGGGAAGTCCATATATATACATACACACACATATATACAACTAAATCACTTTGCTGTACAGCAGAAATTAAGACAACACTGTAAATCAATTATACTTCAATAAATAAATAAATAAAGTGAAAGAAAAGACTGTAACTGACCAAGACTTTACTTAATTTGGTAGCTTAAGAAAAACTGAATGTCTCTTAGCAACCGGGGCTGATGATATCCCTGAGAAGAAACATTTCATCTGTTCTCAAATCTCTTTCTCATTACTGAAACAATATAGATATAATTAAGGCCGTTGCCTGGGATTCAAAATGATATGAGAAAATAGAATGACTGCAAATTGTCCTTGGATGAAGTGATTTGCTCTTGGTGAGCACATTGTCTATACATCTGAGCAGCAACATGATAGTCTAATTTTTTCCCCTGTAATCTGGTATATCAAAGGCTGAAAATTTGTACTGTGCTTGGTTCTTAAAGTAATCAAAAAAGGAAAATGACTCTGAAGTTTTCTTGGAGGAGGCTTAGTTAGGTACATAAAGCAAAACTTTTTTCTCAGAATACTTGATCTTTAAAAAAAAGATTGGAGGACTTGGAATGTAAGAATGCAATTTTCTGGGACTACAAAAATCACATGTTATATAAATCAAGGAAATTGAATTGAAGTGCTCCTTTTTAATTCAGTGTGAAAACTCATCATGAGAAAGGAAAGCTAATATTCCAAAAACAATAATGACTCAGTTTTGCAATAAAAAGCATTATGTTCAACCATCTCATTCTCTGTGTGTTTTTAAAAATAGTTGATGAGGAAATGAAAACTAGGATGCTTTTTGTTCTTTTCATTTGAAAATTCAAAACAAGCACTCATCAAATAAACCTATATTTATTTTACTTCCAGTACCCATTAAAATATGTGAGAAGCCTGATATCACAATGGGAACTAAAGGAAGCAGTTACTACGGTAGGCTTCTGAATAACAGCCAGCTGAGCACTCTGCATTTTCTAAGCGAAACCACTCTTCGAATTAAATTATTTCCATAGTAATTTAGCAGCATGAGCAGTTAGAAAAACTGGTCCCTAAAATAACTGTTATTATGTAAATCCATAGAAATGGTGAGTCAAGATAAGGCAACAAGGCTTTACTGAAGTTTGAGATTTGAAGTATTGATTAAGGTTTAGAAGACTCATGGAGGAAATAACAATTAAACTTAAAAAGTACAAAAAGGCCTTTATTTTTCTGGCTGATTACCTATTGGTAATGCCAAACAATCTTGATCCTGTGGAATTCCGTCAATTTCTACAAGTATTTTTGACAGCAGTATTCCCAAACTTGGGAAAAATAGCAGTGGGAGTCTTACTGTTTTCTTCTCAGCTTCAGTCTATAATGAAAACTGTAACTGATTCTTTCTACTCACATCCTTTCTTCTTTAAATATTTGTTGAGAGTACAGTTTAGTTTCCTGATCCTTGGAAAAATATTGTCATTTGGATATTATACTAGATATCAAGGTTTAGATATTCTTCACAGCTATTTTTCTCATCTTTAAAAACTCAAATCTAAGATAAAAATAAATATTTCAATAAGTTCATGGAGCTGTGACAAAAGCTATTAATAGGCTTCAGATGATTTTAAATATCACTAAGTTTTGGGAAACTGATGACAGGAGGTCCCTGAAGTGTTCAAATATTCCTATCTGCATCACTCGTCACTCTGATTTTCAACAAATAGATCAAACACAAAAAAATTGGTATAACATTTAAAAATTCACAAATATGTGTATACATAAATATATAGAGAGATGGATGGATGGATAAGGTGGTTATAATATGATTTTAAAATATTACCTCTTTTCCACTTGTAATTATTTTTCTGGATCTCACTATTTCTTTCAATGGAACTACCACTCTTTCACATGATAAGTCTCTATGAATTTCCATTTTCATAAAGCATACATTTTAATT
>SJYW01056850.1:771093-788622 GCA_006410735.1 Raphicerus campestris | reverse complement strand
ATGTATGGATGTGAGAGTTGGACTGTGAAGAAAGCTGAGCGCCAAAGAATTGATGCTTTTGAACTGTGGTGTTGGAGAAGACTCTTGAGAGTCCCTTGGACTGCAAGGAGATCCAACCAGTCCATTCTGAAGGAGATCAGCCCTGGGATTTCTTTGGAAGGAATGATGCTAAAGCTGAAACTCCAGTACTTTGGCCACCTCATGCGAAGAGTTGACTCATTGGAAAAGACTCTGATGCTGAGAAGGATTGGGGGCAGGAGAAGAAGGGGATGACCAAGGATGAGATGGCTGGATAGCATCACGGACTCGATGAACGTGAGTCTGAGTGAACTCCGGGAGTTGGTGATGGACAGGGAGGCCTGGCATGCTGTGGTTCATGGGGTTGCAGAGTCGGACACGACTGAGTGACTTAACTGAACTGAACTGTGGATGTGTTACTCTGGGTCCTCCAAGAAGCAGATGCTAAGACAAGATTAAATGTGCAAAGCTTTTCCCAAGGGAAATGCTTGTGAGTGAATACAGGGAGGAAATGGAGAAATTTGAGAAGCAGTTGGATCATGGTGCAAGTCTGACAAAGAGAAGGAGGAACAAGTGGGTGAAAGTTTCCTGGACTTCTGTGCAGTCTCAGGAATATGGATCCAAACACAAGAGTCAGTGAGGCAAAGCCAGACTTTGCAGAGTCCTGAGTCTGCCAGGATGGACCTGCCTTTGTCTTCCACACTCAGTCATTGACTAGACATGGCCTATGAGAAGTGTGACTTTGGCACAGATGCAGCCATGAATTACAGAGCACAGCAGCTGGATTTCAGATCAAGGATGAACCCTGCTGTTGGAGGTCAGCCAGACACAGACTCAGGGCTGCCACCTGTAGGAGCACGCTGGATCCAGAGTTGAACTGAACCAAGAGAGGACTCTCCAGAGGAGCCTACACTTGAGTTGTGCCATGACTCCATATCGAGTTAGTTCCATGAAGGAAAAAGGGGGAGAGCCAAACTGGGAAGGCACTGAGGCACAAGGTGCGCTGGTGGTTCAGGGCGTCACATAAAGAATAGGTGGCTCGAGAATATGGAAAGTAAAGGAAGTGAGAATGAATAGAAATGTAGCAAACAGTGGGCACATCATTAAGAGCTTCATGAGTGGCATATGGGTTTGGTCTTCAGAGAAGAATTTTCAGCCAGAGTAATTGCATAACTGACTGCTCAAACACTACTAAAAAAATAGAAGGTAATCCTGCTACCATTATAGCACTCTCCTGGTTTTCAACTTATATTAAACATTCAGTTCAGTTCAGTTCAGTCATTCAGTCGTGTCCGACTCATTGCGACCCCATGAATAGCAGCACACCAGGCCTCCCTGTCCATCACCAGCTCCCGGAGTTCACTCAGACTCATGTCCATCGACTCAGGGATGCCATCCAGCCATCTCATCCTCGGTCGTCCCCTTCTCCTCCTGTCCCCAATTCCTCCCAGCATCAGAGTCTTTTCCAATGAGTCAACTCTTCACATGAGGTGGCCAAAGTACTGGAGTTTCAGCTTTAGCATCACTCCTTCAAAGAACACCTGCTGCCCCTGACCTCGGACATGGTGGGTAGCTCCTCTCGGCCACACTTCTGCGAGGTCTGTCGCAGCTGGCTTACTTCTCTAATATTAACGTTAGCTTTTGAAAAAGATAAGTTGATTTTTTAAAATTATCTTCTCTTTAGCTTTTGGTGGGTTTTAACTAATTTTGAAATAATTGATATCTAATGTCTGTAAGAATCCAGACTTTAAAATTCAGGGCTTCTAAATGAAGGCACTTAGAATTAGGAAGTTGAGGTTCTCTGTGTTTGATGATATTTTGTTGAAAAATATTTATAAATATCTCTCAAGAGTTTTTGTAGGGTATAGAGAAGCTGATAGGCTTGGACAAGGGCTAAATCCAGGAAAGATATAAACTGAGTATTATGAACCTATTGAGTATCATTTGCCATTTGTTAAAGGACTTTGAACACCTTCAATCTTTCTATTAAAGAAATATCACAGAGTGTGATACTCAACATCATTAAACATATTAGGATATGTTTGGTCTTACCATAGTCAGAGATTTCCTAAAAAAAAATAATAATAATTTTCCTCTGATTCTGGCAACAACCATTAGATGGTAATACAAATGATTCAGGAAATGCTACTCAAGGATTATTTAGTGAGTATAGTTATTGCAAACACAAGAGATTTCCACAAAATTGAAATTCTTAATTTGTTCTTTCTAATGGAATGCTTTACTAAAATAAAGATGGTACCATGATCCCATCACTAGCTATGGACTGATATTCTTAGTAACTAGCCAGACCTGTCAATGAGAAAGACAGAGATAATTTTGAATAAAGCAAAGACAAAATGCTTTCTACTAGCAATATACAAATATACATATAAACATCCATAAAATGACACCACACAAAATGTAGTTTGACACTGCATTTGAGTGGTGGTAGTTGTTCAGTCACTAAGTTGTGTCTGATTCTTTGTGACCCCATGGACTGGAACCCGCCAGGTTCCTCTGTCCATGAGATTTCCCAGGCAGGAATACTGGAGTGGGTTGCCATTTCCTTCTCCAAGGGATCTTCTTGACCCAGGGATTGAACCTGCATCTCCTGTATTGGCAGGTGGATTCTTCACTCCTGAGCCATCAGGGAAGTTCTTTTGAGTGTTTACTGGGCAGCGCTTCCAAACTGAGAGAGAGGAGAGATTTTACACTTACCCCAGGAACTTCCCTGGCTGCTCAGATGGTAAAGAATCTGCTTACAATGCACGAGATCCGGGTTTGATCCCTGGGTTGGGAAGAATCCCTGTAGAAGGGAATGCCTACCCATTTCAGTATTCTTGTCTAGAGAATCCCATGGACAGAGGAGCCTGGTGGGCGACAGCCTGTGGGGTCACAGAGTCAGAAAACAATCGAGCACACACACACACACACACACACACACACACACAGGGGCTATTTGGCTATGTCTGGAGACATTTTAGATTGTCACATTAAAGGGGATTACTACTTACATCTTATTAGTAGAGGCATATATGCTGGTAAATAATGTACTGAATGGTCTCCTCACCACCCAAGAAAGAATTGTCCAATACAAAATGTCAACAGTTTCCAAAATGAGAAGTCCTATGAGATGTTCATTCAGTGTGATCCTAACTATAAATCATCAAGCCCTGATCTGAGAAACAAACATGTACCAGCCCCGGTTGGTATGTAGAAACTGATACAAGCATAGTAGTCTGGATGAGAGAAGATACTACCTTCACTCCACATGTGCTGTGCTTAGTCACTCAGTTGTGTGTGACCTACTGTTCGTGACCCCATGGACTGTAGCCTGCCAGACTCCTCTGTCCATGGCGATTCTCCAGGCAAGAATAGTAGAGTCGGTTGCCATGCCCTCCTCCAGGGGATCTTCCCAACCCAGGAATTGAACCCAATTCTGCAGGTGGATTCCTTACCATCTGAGCCACCAGAGAAGCCCAAGAATACTAGAATGGGTATCCTAGCCCTTCTCCAGGAGAGTTTCCCAAGCCAGGAGTTGAACCAGGGTCTCTTATTTTTTAGACAGATTCTTTACCAGCTGAGCTACCAGGGAAGCCCTCACCCCACATAATAACACAGATACTCTTCACCTGATATATATCTCAATGACTAGTAAAACAGTTGGCATTTGTTTTTAGCTTCAGTGACAAAGAGAACAGGGACAGTATGAAGAAAGTTCATTTATGTCTCTGGGGAGAAAATTATTGCATAGGAAATTCCATTATTCCAAAAGGCCAATACTAGGTAGTCCCACTATATATCAAACAATCGATGGATCCTATTTTATAAAATACTTACTATAATCCTTTAATATGTATTTATATTAAATACCTACTTTAATATTATATATATATACATATATATAAATGTATACATACATGCATATATATATATTATGACAAACCGAGACAGCATATTAAAAAGCAGAGACATTACTTTGCCAACAAAGGTCCATCTAGTCAAAGCTATGGTTTTTCCAGTAGTCATGTATGGATGTGAGAGTTGGACTATAAAGAAAGATGAGTGCTAAAGAATTGATGCTTTTGAACTGTGGTGTTGGAAAAGACTCTTGAGATTTCCTTGGACTGCAAGGAGATCCAACCAGTCCATCCTAAAGGAAATTAGTCCTAAATATTCATTGAAAGGGCTGATGTTGAAGCTGAAACTCCTGATGTTGAAGCTGAAACTCCAATACTTTGGCCACATGATGTGAAGAAGTGACTCATTTGAAAAGACCCTGATGCTGGGAAAGATTGAAGGTGGGAGGAGAAGGGGACGACAGAAGATGAGATGGTTGGATGTCATCACCAACTCAATGGATATGACTTTGGTTACAAACATGGTTTTTCCTGTGGTCATGTATAGATGTGAGAGTTGGACTGTGAAGAAGGCTGAGCGCCGAAGAACTGATGCTTTTGAACTGTGGTGTTGGAGAAGACTCTTGAGAGTCCCTTGGACTGCAAGGAGATCCAACCAGTCCATTCTGAAGGAGATCAGCCCTGGGATTTCTTTGGAAGGAATGATGCTAAAGCTGAAACTCCAGTACTTTGGCCACCTCATGAGAAGAGCTGACTCACTGGAAAAGACTCTGATGCTGGGAGGGATTAGGGGCAGGAGAAGAAGGGGATGACCGAGGATGAGATGGCTGGATGGCATCGCTGACTCGATGAACATGAGTCTGAGTGAACTCCAAGAGATGGTAATGAACAGAGAGGCCTGGCGTGCTGCGATTCATGGGGTCGCAAAGAGTCAGACACGACTGAACGACTGAACTGAACTGAACTGAACAAACACCTGTAGTTGGTGGTGGACAGGGAGGCCTGGTGTGCTGCAGTCCATGGGGTCACACAGAGTCAGGCATGACTGAGGAACTGAATTGACTGAAATGAGTATATATATGCTGCTGCTACTGCTGCTAAGTCACTTCAGTCGTGTCTGACTCTGTGTGACCCCATAGACGGCAGCCCACCAGGGTCCCTTGTCCCTGGGATTCTCCAGTCAAGAACACTGGAGTGGGTTGCCATTTCCTTCTCCAATGCATGAAAGTGAAAAATGAAAGTGAAGTTGCTCAGTCATGTCTGACTCTTAGCGACCCCATGGACTGCAGCCTACCAGGCTCCTCTGTTATATATATCCCATTTTACTGAAAAGGAAATTGAGGAAGAGTCGCTTGTCAGTTTGCTCAAGTTCTTGTAGATCATAAGCAGATGGCTTTAACAACTTATATGTCATCCAAGCACAATAATTTTAGAGAGTTTCCACCCTTGCAACTATTGTTAAAAGTTTCTTTGTTTTTAAATATTGAAGTCATTTTCTGCTATACATCTTTATGTCAGTGAACCCATGCCTCCCTCCAATAAAATCTCCAATTATCTTCTAGTCACCAGATCTGACTACCTTTGTCTCACTTTTCATCTTCTCTGAGTTTCCTGATTCATTTGTAACTATTGACACTATCCCCAGTGACACAGAAGCTGGCTCCTTTTATTTTCCTCATCACTGGACACATCAGGCTTTATTCTGTTTTATTCTTGTCTGTTATGGCTCTTTTTATCCTCAGTTCAGTTCAGTCGCTGGGTCATGTCCGACTCTTTGTGACCCCATGGACTGTAGCCTACCAGGCTTCTCTGTCCATGGGATTCTCCAGGCAAGAATACTGGAGTGGGTTACCATTTCCTTCTCCAGGGGATCTTCCCGACCCATGGATCGAACCCGGGTCTCCCACATTGGAGGCAGACACTTTCACCTCTGAGCCACCTGTGACACACATATATACACCCATATCTCTTCAATGCAGATAACACAGAAATCAACTTTAAAATAACAGATATGTGATTATACAAGCAGTTGCTGGTTAAAAGGGTATATATACAATTGATTTCTAAATAAAAGGTATAATATTATTTAGGTAGGAAAGAGAATTAAAGAGTAAAAAACTAGAAAAGACTTACTTTGATAGGTGGGCAAAAGCAAATTTATTGAGGAAGTCTACAATGGTTAATGTTTTATATCAACTTGGCTAGGCTATGAGAACCAGATATTTGGTCAAACATCAACTAAATATCTCTGTAAAGACTTTTTAAATATGAGATTAACACTTAATTAGTAAACTTTGAATGAAGCAGTTTATCCTTCATAATATGGACGGGCCTCATCCAATCAGTTGGTCATAAGAGAAACTGGAATGAGGTTTCCTTAGAACAAGGAAATCCTATCTCTAGGCTGCCTTCAGACTCAAGCTGCAACATAGGCATACACTCACACATGCACACACACACACTCACTGCACACACACGTATCCTACTGATTTTCTAGAGAACCTTAACAGAGTCTGATTAAAAATATCTTTAAAAGGTTGTGTGAGACCCAGGAAAGATTACCTTCCACGCCACTGATGGAGTTTTAAGAAGTATTAGGTGTTCAGCAATGTCAAATGCTACAGAAAGCCCTACGTGTTGCAACAGAGAAGAGACCAATGAATAACAATCTTTCATCAATAATAACTTGAACAANACCCCATGGACTGCAGCCTACCAGGCTCCTCTGTTATATATATCCCATTTTACTGAAAAGGAAATTGAGGAAGAGTCGCTTGTCAGTTTGCTCAAGTTCTTGTAGATCATAAGCAGATGGCTTTAACAACTTATATGTCATCCAAGCACAATAATTTTAGAGAGTTTCCACCCTTGCAACTATTGTTAAAAGTTTCTTTGTTTTTAAATATTGAAGTCATTTTCTGCTATACATCTTTATGTCAGTGAACCCATGCCTCCCTCCAATAAAATCTCCAATTATCTTCTAGTCACCAGATCTGACTACCTTTGTCTCACTTTTCATCTTCTCTGAGTTTCCTGATTCATTTGTAACTATTGACACTATCCCCAGTGACACAGAAGCTGGCTCCTTTTATTTTCCTCATCACTGGACACATCAGGCTTTATTCTGTTTTATTCTTGTCTGTTATGGCTCTTTTTATCCTCAGTTCAGTTCAGTCGCTGGGTCATGTCCGACTCTTTGTGACCCCATGGACTGTAGCCTACCAGGCTTCTCTGTCCATGGGATTCTCCAGGCAAGAATACTGGAGTGGGTTACCATTTCCTTCTCCAGGGGATCTTCCCGACCCATGGATCGAACCCGGGTCTCCCACATTGGAGGCAGACACTTTCACCTCTGAGCCACCTGTGACACACATATATACACCCATATCTCTTCAATGCAGATAACACAGAAATCAACTTTAAAATAACAGATATGTGATTATACAAGCAGTTGCTGGTTAAAAGGGTATATATACAATTGATTTCTAAATAAAAGGTATAATATTATTTAGGTAGGAAAGAGAATTAAAGAGTAAAAAACTAGAAAAGACTTACTTTGATAGGTGGGCAAAAGCAAATTTATTGAGGAAGTCTACAATGGTTAATGTTTTATATCAACTTGGCTAGGCTATGAGAACCAGATATTTGGTCAAACATCAACTAAATATCTCTGTAAAGACTTTTTAAATATGAGATTAACACTTAATTAGTAAACTTTGAATGAAGCAGTTTATCCTTCATAATATGGACGGGCCTCATCCAATCAGTTGGTCATAAGAGAAACTGGAATGAGGTTTCCTTAGAACAAGGAAATCCTATCTCTAGGCTGCCTTCAGACTCAAGCTGCAACATAGGCATACACTCACACATGCACACACACACACTCACTGCACACACATGTATCCTACTGATTTTCTAGAGAACCTTAACAGAGTCTGATTAAAAATATCTTTAAAAGGTTGTGTGAGACCCAGGAAAGATTACCTTCCACGCCACTGATGGAGTTTTAAGAAGTATTAGGTGTTCAGCAATGTCAAATGCTACAGAAAGCCCTACGTGTTGCAACAGAGAAGAGACCAATGAATAACAATCTTTCATCAATAATAACTTGAACAAGAGGAGTTTCAGTGGCATGCAGGAACAAAACTATAATGGGCTAAAGAGTGGGTGATCTTGAGGATTGGAAATATTAGCTTAGACAACCCTGTTAATACATTTGATAATGTCAGATATCATTGTACATCATCTCTTTGCACTCTCACTGCCAATCTCCAAGTTAAAGTTCTTCTCCCACTTTGTAGTCTACCCCCTTAACTCTTTTGCTTTAAATAATAGCTTCATTAATATATTATTCACATACCATAAAATTCACTCTTTTAAAATATACAAGTCAGTTGAGTTAGTATATTTACTGAGTTGTGCAACAACCCCTCAATTGTTTATCACCTTTCTGCTGAGTTTCCCTTTCTACTTCCCTCCATTCATGGTTTCCATATTTATCTTCTTAAAGCACAGAATAATTAGGTCTCTCCTGGTGCAGAAACCTGTAGCAGTCTCTGCTTACTCAATTATCTATTATTTTTCAGTCTAGATTCAAGGCCTTCCAGATCTGAACTCTCTTCACATATTTTCCACTCCCACAAAGCTAGATGATTTTTATTTTTTTCAATTTCTGAAAAGCCACTTAGCTCTCTAGCACATACTGCTCCCTTAAACTGGAACACTCTTCTCCCACCAGTTTAGCATCACGAATTATTCCTACCCATTGTTCATAATCTCATATGTCATCAGTCTCAAAATGTGCCTAACAGAAATCATAGAAATTGTGCTTTGCAAAGATAAACATTTAAACCTTTCTCATAAAAGGCCTAATCTGAGCAGTCTCTAGGTTGGGAACGGTGACTTTCTAGCTTCAAGTTTCACTAAGACTAGGGTGTGACCCATGTCCTCAGAGACCAAAATAGACTCATTGACAAAAAGAACATCCTAAGCAGTAAGAAGGAGAAATGAGGAGAGAAAAAAGATTCATTCTAGCTCTCTTTTAAGTTAATCAATCACCTATAAGTTCCATATAATATTGCAACTTCCAACTCATTGATCAGCATGTATTTAGGGAAATGGCACCATCTAGCTGAAAGGATGTTGGTAAATGTGAACTTCCTTCTTGACCATAAACATTCTAAAAGGAGAGATTGGACACTGAAGCTGACAGCTTATCGTCTCTGTCATAACCCATGTTCTATGCTTTTAGACACGTTTTTGTCCTAATATTGTGGCTATTTGGGTAATAACTCTGGATAACAGTATTATCCCTATTCAGATCACAAAGTCTGTGAAGGTAGAGATTGAATTAACCTTTGTATATACTTCAATGTTTAACTTTTTTTTCACATCAAAGTGTGTGGATGTTTAGATGACAAATCATAACTTACTATCTTCTGAATTTAGGACTAATTATGGCAGAGACACAAGAGTAACATAAAAATAACTGGGAGAGTTGGACAAGAGTATGAAAACCTAGCTTGGACTGAAGACCACAGTTGTTTTCCTATAAATACTTCATAATTTTACCTCAGGCAAGGAAACCACACAACTACAGCTTTACACAATTAGCTCTTGTTTCGTTGCCTTTTGTGTGGGGAATAGGAAGAGAGAGGTCTTATGTTCCTTAAGGAAGACTTGTTGAAGAGATGGGTTTACAGATTGAAAGAGAGACACTGAGAACAAGTGAGATAAGACTTTACTCATTCTTCAAGCTAGGTACGTTATTGATTTGTCTGTGGTATGGTCAAGTAAAGGCTGGAAGAAAGATGCAGAGATGGTGTTTTTCAGTATTTGTTTATCTGGGTAATGGAACGAACTCTATTGAAGCAACAGGGGGTAATTAGTGCTTCTCTTAGCAAAGTGTGTATTAAATGCACATTTATTATAGTCAGTGACCTGGGAACTTCAATAACATCATCTAATGACTTCTGACATGCTGTGCAGTAATTACAATAAGAGCTTATCATCATATGGACAATCAGCTCTCCAAATTCAGGTCTGATGATCATTTCTACTGATTTCTTAAAGAAATTAGAAAAAGGGAGCTTTAATTGCTTTTATTTAGAAGTGTTATAGCTTATCGACAACTTGTCAAAGAAAGTCAAACAAATAACAGCATTTGCATAGTAAATACACTTTTTCTTTTGAATTTTATTGTTACTAATAGGGAGTGTTTGACCATGAATGACCAGATTGCAAAATAGAAATTTATAGAAAGTGCAGTAGAACTATGGAATATCCGATGATATAATCAGTTCTTTCTTAACACTTTTTAAATGTTTAAGCATGTTACTTAATGTAAGACTAATGAATTCTCTGTGTATGTGTGAGACGAAGAATATACTTCCAATGCTGAACGTTCATAGCTTCCATCTATCTACTTGTCTATTTGTAAATAAGAATGACAAGTACAGAAAAGAGAAAATAAGCCTGTTTCCATTTAAAATTTTAAATTTATTTCTGCTTTAGAGCATGTAAGTAAGGAAAGGAGTGAAGAAGTTTGAATGAACACCATAAAATTTTAATGCCTTGAGAAATACTATTTACAGTGATAAAGAAACTTTAAGTACCATACCAAAATTATGGAGGCCAGGAGAGGCAGACACCTATGCATGCTCAAGGGAGTATTGCAACCATAAATTTTAACATAGATGCTTCCATCTGATGAGTGCCTAGAAATCCCATTTTTCTAGGTTACCCCAAGCATGTTAATGGGATGTTGTTGATTTAACACATATTGCTTGAGGCTTTTTCTCTGAGCCAGTCCTCGGTTTTGAGTTGAAAAAGACAGGCTTTCATGGAGACTGTCATTAGTGATGGCATGTACAAATATGGAAAATTACCAAGACTTGATAGATACTAAAAAAAAAAAAGAAACTTATACTTTATAGCAAAGCTTTCTTCCTTACAGAATCTACTTTTAAATTTTTTATTTTNTTCATGGAGACTGTCATTAGTGATGGCATGTACAAATATGGAAAATTACCAAGACTTGATAGATACTAAAAAAAAAAAAGAAACTTATACTTTATAGCAAAGCTTTCTTCCTTACAGAAACTACTTTTAAATTTTTTATTTTATATTGGAGTATAGTTGATTTACAAGGTTGTAGTTTTAGGTGCATAGCGAAGTGATTCAGTTACACATATTCATATATTTGTGTGTGTGTGTGTGTGTGTGTGTATGTGTTAGTCACTAAGTCGTGTCTGACTCTTGGTAATCCCATGGACTGTAGCCCGCCAGTCTCCTCTGTCCATGGAATTCTCCAGGCAAGAATACTAGTGAGGGGTGCCATTTCCTTCTCCAGGGGATCTTCCTGACCCAAGGATCGAACCCCAGTCTCCTGCATTACTGACAGACTCTTTGCCCTCTGAGCCACCAGGGAAGCCCATAGTAGTAGTAGTAGTAAGTAGTAGTGTTAGTTACTCAGTCATGACCAATTCTTTGTCACCCCATGGACTGTAGCCCACCAGGCTCCTCTGTCCATGGAATTCTTCAGGCAAGAATACTGAAGTGGATTGACATTCCCTTTTCCAGGGATCTTCCTGACCGAGGAAACAAACCCAGGTCTCTTGCATTGTGGGCAGATTCTTTACCGTCTGAGCCACCAGGGAAGGANTGAAGAAAGAAAACAACTTCTCAGTCCCACTTACAACTGAAATGTTTAAAACATGTTGAATCATCCTAATGGAAACTATGAGACTGAATTGGTACATATATTACTAAAATTCTTCAATATGAAAGAAGTATTTTCTTAAGCTATGTCCTTTTAATAAATATCTTATTAATAAATATCAAAGTTAGACTAGAGAGCTGATTGTTTAGAATATGCAGCAGAAATTGTGGCTTAAGCCTGAGTCATCTAAGTTTCTTGGTTTTTTTGATATAACTTAGATTATATGTCTCATTGTGAAAGATAATTAATTTGGAGAAGCTCTTAACAATATTCTTAAGATAACTTGCATTTAAAGCCTTAAGGCTTTGAGGAAATAAAATTTGCTGTGTTCATTATATAAAATTCACTTGGTTTTTTGATGCACAATGTATATATGAAAAGGTAATGCTTCCCAATAAATTATAATTGTGATAAATATTGACAATTGAAGGCAAGGAACAAACTCAAGGTAATAACAAGGAACCACTCTCCTTTCCTCACTGAATGATTTCTGGTTTGTGTCTTTGTTTCAACCCAGCACAGAGGTCACAGACTGTGTAGTCATATGTAAATAACTTCATCCCAAACTCCTCCTAGTCCTAAAGTAAAGATTTTGTCTATGTAGCATCTAAGATCCCTTTCAATATAACACTGAATTACTATGTTATATCCTTGTGGTATCCAAAGAAATATGTCATGGGTTCCATCCCTAGGAACCATACCTATGGAATAGGTCCCATACCTATTTTGGGACTTACCTGGTGGCTCAGACAGTAAAGAATCTGTCTGTAATGTGGGAGACCAGGGTTGTATCCATGAGTTGGAAAGATCCCCTGGAGAATGAAATGGCAGCCCACTCCAGTATTCTTGCCTGGGAAATCCCAGGGACAGAGGAGCCTGGTGGGCTACTGACCATGGGATCACAGAGTTGGACACAGCTGAGCAACAAACACTTTCACTTTCACATTGAATTAGCAGCAGCAAAGATTAATTTTTCAAACATGTTGTGAAATTGTGCTAGAATTAAAATGTGCTGAAAAGAAGAAAAGCAAATATAAAGGGAGAATCAAATGGGAGATATTCCTATCAAAGCAACCAGAACAAACAGAGTAGAAAGCATGCAAGGAGCAATTTGTTGCAAAGCAAATTTTGGTTATGTGAATGGAAAGTTTATCATCTGTCAAAAAAAAGAGAAAAGAAATATAGAATCCCTGAGGATAAGACATAAACTGGTATATATTTTAAACATAAAATAATATGTAATTATCACTGTGCACCCAGCCTGTTCCAGCTCATTAAAGTACTTAGAACAAAAATCAACATCTAAAAAATGTTCAGGAGAAAAATATTAAATACATTCTTAACGAGGGTAGCTTTCACATAAAAAGAAAACAAAATGACATTTTGAAATATAAAAGAATTTAAGATATACAGTATTACTTATAAAAATCTACCTGAAAACGCAACACAGTCAAATAAATAATGAATCAAAATTAAAAACAATGGATCAATACATCAAGGAGTGAAAGGATTAGAAGAGAATTCTGAATCTAGGTAAATATATCATTAAATCGCAACATTTATAAAAACTGGCTGCAAATGGAATGTTTTAATTATAGAAACAAAAGTTAATACATTTGAAAAATAGCAGGCAAAAATGTGCCAGAGTGTGCCAAAAACTGGGAAACTTGGACAGACAGGGAAAGTCACTGTTGTTTGACTCTTTGCAATCCCATGGACTGAAGCCCACCAGGCTCCTCTGTCTATGGAATTTCTCAAGCAAGAATACTGGAATGGGTTGCCATTTCCTCTTCCAGGGGTTCTTCTCTACCCAGGGATCAAACTTGCATCCCCTGAATTGGCAGTTGGATTTCTTTACCACATAGCCACCTGGGTTGGGGAAGGGTGTAATAGTCCTTAATCTTCCACAGCAGAGAGTAAAGGATATTGTTTACTCTCTGTAGCTAATAACTAGAAAAGCTTAGGCAATGTAATTTATAGATATAGAGATAATCACATTTAGAAAAGAACAATGGATACACTATATCCCTTTGAAATTACAAAGATAAAAGATAAAGGAATAGCAAATAATTAAAATAAAGGATGAATGTGAGAGTGAGTGAAGTTGCTCAGTCATGTCCAAATCTTTGCGACCCCATGGACTGTAGCCTACCAGGCTTCTCCATAGAATTTTCCAGGCAAGAATACTGGAGTGGGTTGCGATTTCCTTCTCCAGGAGATCTTCCTGACCCAGAGATCAAACCCAGGTCTCCTGCATTGCAGGCAGATGCTTTACCCTCTGCACCACCAGGAAAGCTAAATACAGGATAACACATTAAATCACATGCAAAAAAATATACTTAAATACGTGAAGCAAAACAAAATATCTAATAAGAATTGCAAATGAAAATTTCACCAAACTGAGATAGAGTGCATCCTGAAAACTTCTAAAGAAAATAAAATAAGCTGTAAAAGAATAATGATTAGGTAAACTACATTTTTCATCAGTAAAAATGGATGCCAAAAAACTGAAATGCCTTCAAAATTTATAGGGAAATAGTTTATAATCTAAAAAGGGAAATCCAGGACTTGTACATGCCCTGTGCAATAACATCAAGAGTGGAATAGCATGGGTGTCCAAAATACTCTTTATTTTCAAAGAATCTGGTTGTGTCTTGTCTTATATATAAATATAGAAACAAAGTGATTGTATTGGTAGGTCTACATTGTGAAATTTCATTGTGATTAATAAAATGCAAGTATGAAAAATAAAAAAAATTAAAAAAAAATAAAATTCTATACTCTTGTGGTAGATTTGCAGTGGCTGAAAAATATTCACTTTCTCCTTGTATCAGGATTATACACTCTTATCAACTTCCTGTGATTTTTCTGGGCATATGTCGCCATGGCACTTACCTCAGATTTTGAACAGGTAGATGTGCTTTGGCAATTGAGATGTGAATGAACATGATATACATTTGCCATATTTGAGTTGGACTCTTTAAATATTACTGCTTGATTTGGTTTGACATCACTCTCACATCCCTGGCCTCTCTGTGAGAATGAACATCTTAAACAGGGGCTACTCTATCAGCCTGAGGCTCTGAATGATAAGATATTGAGCTGCNTAAATATTACTGCTTGATTTGGTTTGACATCACTCTCACATCCCTGCCCTCTCTGTGAGAATGAACATCTTAAACAGAGGCTACTCTATCAGCCTGAGGCTCTGAATGATAAGATATTGAGCTGCTGTGCCACGTTGAACAAGCTGAGTCAAGCAGAGCTGAAGCTGATCTACAGCTCTCATACAATGTGAGACAGAAATAAATTTATGCTGTTGTCAGTTACTGAGACTTTGAGACTGCTTATCACCAGAGCAAAACTGAAAATACAGACATTCAAACGACCCTTACCCTATGAGGAAGAAGTTTATTGTGTTCTCGCATTCATTTCCCCTTTGTCCTAATATTACCAAAGAGACTTTCATCTGGGATCTACTCCTTTTTCAAGCACCATTCAAATGGTTTGGGTGATTCTATGCATAAGTCCCAGCTCCATGAGGTGCGGATACTGTTCTTTGTCCATATTGACTTGATCAGAAGTGGGTACATGCCCCTCTTCAGCCATGAGACATGTTTATTAACTTTTACCTGTTGGCATGCTTACTGTTGAGGAAAGTTTTCTCTGTGGGTAAGCCTGGACAGCTGTTAAGTCCAGAACTTTCAGTGGCCATCATGAGAAGATAGATTGTTTCTAAAAGGCTAAATATGAAAGTGAAGACTGAGCTATATGACATTATTGAGACCTTGAACACAACCATTGTATTCCTGGAATTTCCTTGAATTAATACATAATTCTCCTTTATATTTTAGAAAATTTGAGTTAATTTTAATCATAGCCAAAATAGTCTGTATTATTGTAGCTCCCATTTACCTTTTTTTCTTTAAATTTGTTGAAATTCTCAAGTAAAATAAGTAAATCAAGAAATAGCAAAGCCTTGAATTAAAAAAACATAAAACTTTATGAAGTTTAAGGAAACAGATGTGTATTTTGTGAAGTTACTGGTCACATGATAGGAAAATACTGACTTCAAGAGTCCAAGAAGGATTTCTTCAAAATTGTGTCCCAAGCAACAGAGAAAATTATTAAGAAGCTGGAAGACATTAGTAACAGAGTAAAGAATGTGCATGCTTTGCTTCTATTCTCTCAGTAAGAAAAAAGAAAGACAGTAAGAAGTATACAACTCTACACAAATAACTATACAAGGAAGTCATCATTTTTAGCTGATGCAAACTAGAAAAGGCATTATTTGGGGAAGTTGGTGGAATACAGGACAATATTTGTGAATGTGTTTCAAAGTTAGCTAAGTTTTCAACTAGCACAACAGGAAGTAGATAGATAAGATTCAAAGGCATGATAAGTCAATAAAAATAAAGCTCCATCTAAAACTATCCTCCATAGGTTTGGACTCCTCATTACAACTAAAGTCATAAACGATTAAAGGGATTGCATCTTACAAAAATGAGAGTGATAGGAAGGACAAGGGAAGTGCTTTCATCACAGGCAATCTTGTATAAACTTATACAATTGGATTTCCTTCTTGTTTTGTGTATTATTTCTTATAAGTAAATAAGCTAAACTCAGCAAATTGAAAGAAAAAGTTTAAAATAAATTTTAAACTACATGATGCCTGCAAAAACTTACAATGAAAAGTCTACCTAACATAAAATATAGGAACAAAAATTAAGACTCTGAACTCTAAAAATACACTAATAGGACACCTAACTTTAAAAAACGTACAAAAGATTTGAAAAGATGGGAGATGGTGTGGAGTGGGAGGTGGGAGGGGGCTTCAGCATTGGGAGATCATGTACACCTGTGGCTGATTCATGTCAATGTATGACAAAACCAATACAGTATTGTAAAGTAGAATAAAGTATTAAAAAAATTTTAAAAAGGGGAAAATAATAAACACATGAAAAAAATGCTCATCATTATTACTCACTGAGGAAACTGAAATTGAAACAAGATACACTGAGGGGCAGCGGTGAGGAGATATCCCTCGTCCAAGGTAAGGAGCAGTGGTTGTGCTTTGCTGGAGCAGCATGAAGAGATAACCCACGTCCAAGGTAAGAGAAACCCAAGTAAGATGGTGGGTGTTGCAAGAGGGCATCAGAGGGCAGAAACACTGAAACCATACTCACAGACAACTAGTCAATCTAATCACACTAGGACCACAGCCTTGTCTAACTCAATGAAACTAAGCCATGCCCACGGGGCCACCCAAGATGGGCAGGTCATGGTGGAGAGGTCTGACAGAATGTGGTCCACTGGAGAAGGGAATGACAAACCACTTCAGTATTCTTGCCTTGAGAACCCCATGAACAGTATGAAAAGGCAAAATAATAGGATACTGAATGAGTAACTCCCCAGGTCAGTAGGTGCCCAATATGCTACTGGAGATCAGTGGAGAAATAACTCCAGAAAGAATGAAGGGAAAAACAATACCCAGCTGTGGATGTGACTAGTGATAGAAACAAGGTCCGATGCTGTAAAGAGCAAT
Source organism: Raphicerus campestris (assembly GCA_006410735.1). Taxonomy (NCBI): domain Eukaryota; kingdom Metazoa; phylum Chordata; class Mammalia; order Artiodactyla; family Bovidae; genus Raphicerus; species Raphicerus campestris. The sequence goes on along the minus strand of SJYW01056850.1, from coordinate 771,479 downwards.
ATTGCATAGGAACCTGGAATGTCAGGTCCACGAATCAAGGCAAATTGGAAGTGGTCAAAAAGGAGATGGCAAGAGTGAATGTCGACACTCTAGGAATCAGCGAACTAAAATGGACTGGAATGGGTGAATTTAACTCAGATAACCATTATATCTACTACTGCAGGCAGGAATGCCTCAGAAGAAATGGAGTAGCCATCATGGTCAACAAAAGAGTCCAAAATGCAGTACTTGGGTGCAATCTCAAAAATGATAGAATGATCTCTGTTCATTTCCAAGGCAAACCATTCAGTATCACAGTAATTCAAGTTTAAGCCCCAACCATTAATGCTGAAGAATATGAAGTTGAACAGTTCTATGAAGCCCTACAAGACCTTTTAGAACTAACA
>SJYW01056850.1:742144-756740 GCA_006410735.1 Raphicerus campestris | reverse complement strand
GTCATGGCATCTGGTCCCATCACTTCATGGGAAATAGATAGGGAAACAGTGGAAACAGTGTCGGACTTTATTTTTTTGGCTCCAAAATCACTGCAGATGGTGACTGCAGCCATGCAATTAAAAGACACTTACTCCTTGGAAGAAAAGTTATGACCAACCTAGATAATATATTCAAAGGCAGAGATATTACTTTGCCGACTAAGGTCTGTCTAGTCAAGACTATGGTTTTTCCAGTGGTCATGTATGGATGTGAGAGTTGGACTGTGAAGAAAGCTGAGCACCAAAGAATTGATGCTTTTGAACTGTGGTGTTGGAGAAGACTCTTAAGAGTCCCTTGGACTGCAAGGAGATCCAATTAGTCCATTTTGAAGGAGATCTGCCCTGGGCTTTCTTTGGGAGGAATGATGCTAAAGCTGAAACTTCAGTACTTTGGCCACCTCATGAGAAGAGTTGAGTCATTGGAAAAGACTCTGATGCTGGGAGGGATTTGGGGCAGAAGAATAGGGGACAACAGAGGATGAGATGGCTTGATGGCATCACTGACTCGATGGACGTGAGTCTGAGTGAACTCTGGGAATTGGTGATGGACAGGGAGAGCTGGCGTGCTGCGATTCACGGGGTGGCAGAGTCAGACACAACTGAGTCACTGAACTGAACTGAACTGACACTGTGGTATGGCATTTTACTGTGGATACTAAGGACACTGTGAGACAGCTCGAACTCTTACACTCTGGATGAAAATGTAAAGTACTGCAAACATTTAAACAGTTTGATAGTTTCTTAAAAAGTTAAACACATACCTGCCCTATAAGATCACTATAACCCAGTCATTCCACTCTTATGTATTTACCCAAGGGGACGAAAAAGTATATTCCCACACAAAAGACTTGTACAATAATGTACTTACAACTTTATATGTAATAGTAAAAAACTGAAACAGTGCTTCCGGAATGACAGGCTTGTGAACCTGTTCCTTGGCGAAATAACTGTGATGATAAAAATGATAAAGGCCCCAAACCCTTAATCATTTAAACTCACTGGAAACTGTCCTTAGGATATACAGCAAATATCTAATTATGCAATGAGCATTTGTGACACTTGAGTCATGCTCTGTTNCAGAAACAGTGCTTCCGGAATGACAGGCTTGTGAACCTGTTCCTTGGCGGAATAACTGTGATGATAAAAATGATAAAGGCCCCAAACCCTTAATCATTTAAACTCACTGGAAACTCTCCTTAGGATATACAGCAAATATCTAATTATGCAATGAGCATTTGTGACACTTGAGTCATGCCCTGTTCCTCTTTCTCCACTCCCAGCTCAGCGTAATAGAAAATTCACTCCATCAGGTGCACCCAAGATGATGTGGCTAAGCTTGCTCCAGATCTTCATCAGAAACTACAGTATCTCCCCAGGAGGGGAAGGCTGCAAGCATTTCTCATCCTTCCATTTGTGTCTTGCATCTGGCAGAAGCTGAATTCCGAACAAATGCAACCAAGAAATAGAAGGCTCCCTTCCCTCATTCAGCCCTCACTCTCAGCGTTGAGGCTCCACCAAGGAAGGCAGACTGAGAATAATGGGACCCCATGTGTTAATAAATGTAGTCCTTTTCCCAGCTTGTTAATAGGGCAGAGATTCCATGCTGGTAGAGGAAAGCTGAGAAACCAGAGGCTACTATCCTCACCCAGCACGCTACTTACAAAGTAAAGGAGTCACCACATGAGAATAGTCCACCATCTTCTCTCACAGTTCTGGGAAAATGACTCAGAGATTTTGCCCATGGGGAGAGGCAGACCATAAAACCAGAAGACTCCAAAGCCCTCTTCAAGTGAACTGACTTGACTGGGAGTACAGTAAGAGAAAGTGCAAGTCTAATGACACCTGTGAAATTAATGGGAATTTGGAGTTCTAGTATGTAACAGGAGATTGGATACTCTAAGACAGCAACCAAGTAAAACATAGGGCAGTTGATTTATCAGGAAAAGAAACAGCTAAAATGACCTCTTCTCATTTCAGAACAAACCTCAAAACTGCCTTCAAAAACTACTGCTGAAAAGGGGCCTGTTCTTGATTGGGTCAGACCATGGAACAATTTATACTGCAAGGCAATGTCAAAAAATTAGAACAATCAACTGGCAATTAGGAAGCCTAGCCAACTGCATGTAATATCAAAAGAGGCAGATAGCTTAACACAAAGAACTGGAGAGGACTCAAAGAGAGCTCTGTTAAGACACTGTCATTTTTGACTTTGCACATATCCAAGACAGCACTCTCTAAGAGGTGATATCAGAAGTATCACATTGTAGGGAAATGGGCTTCACTAAAACAATCCAGTCCAAACATTAATCAAATAAACAAGCAAGCAAAGCAACAAGATGCCCTGAACAAGGGAGATTAGCATCCAGAGTTACTACAACATATTATCTGAATAGCCAGTTTTCAACAAAATAGTATGAGGCACACAAAGAAATGGGAAAATGAGATCAATACACAGGAGAAAAATAAGAAAGTAACAGAAAATGTCTGTAAGAGGGCCAGTTGTCCGACTTAGTGGACAGTCTTCAAGGCAACTATAAGCATATTTTAAAAACTAAAAGAAATCGTTTCTTAAGAAGTGAAGGAAAGAGTTCCACTTCTGGTTGACAGTGTGATGAGCTCCAAGGACATACTTCCCAGTGAAACTGATGGGAAACATGGAAGGACAATCACTTAAAGAGGTTATGTTAAATGAAAAATGCCAGACAAAATTAAGTACGTGTTATAACAGAAAATGTAAACATTATAGTGACAAAGTCAGATGGCTGCCTGGCTATGCAGGGGGGTGGAGGTGGGGGAGGGTGTTGAAACTTTTGGGAGTGATTAATGTGTAAATTCTTTTTATGGTGGCAATCCTTTCATAAGTTCAGTTCAGTTCAGTTCAGTCGCTCAGTCGTGCCCAACTCTTTGCTACCCCATGAATCCCAGCACGCCAGGCCTCCCTGTCCATCACCAACTCCCGGAGTTCACTCAGACTCGGGTCCATCAAGTCAGGGATGCCATCCAGCCATCTCATCCTCAGTCGTCCCCTTCTCCTCCTGCCCCCAATCCCTCCCAGCATCAGAGTCTTTTCCAATGAGTCAACTCTTCGCATGAGGTGGCCAATGTACTGGAGTTTCAGCTTTAGCATCATTCTTTCCAAAGTTTACAGTTTAAATATATATCAGAGTTTACAGTTTAAATATTTATAGTGTTTTTCATGTAAATTCTTCATAAAGCTCTCTAACAATGTTGCACAAAAAGTATAATAGGAAAAAGCTAACAGAAAGAATGTGGGGAATCACAATTCCATGGAGTTTTATCCTTTAACTCAGGACATGTCTTTAAATGCTTCCTTCCCAAAAATTGCATTCCAATGTCTCATTATAAACACTATTAATTTTTTCAAATTATATAGAATTAACACCAAAACAACACAGAATTCACCCTGCAGGCAGACAGAAACCGTTTGAAGTCCTCTACCCATCCTCATACTCCTGTCTCTTATACACATCTTGTAGTAACTCTGGATGCTAATCTCCCTTGTTCAGGGCATCTTGTTGCTTTGCTTGCTTGTTTATTTGATTAATGTTTGGACTGGATTGTTTTAGTGAAGCCCATTTCCCTACAATGTGATACTTCTGATATCACCTCTTAGAGAGTGCTGTCTTGGATATGTGCAAAGTCAAAAATGACAGTGTCTTAACAGAGCTCTCTTTGAGTCCTCTCCAGTTCTTTGTGTTAAGCTATCTNGAATTACTATGCTTATTTTATATACAAAATACAATGACATGTATGAAATATATTGACAATCTCGGGGAGGTTGCAAATGTAATTTGGTTAAAGTGTGATTTTTGCCTTCCAAGTATGAATGCAATCAAAATCAAAGCCAAAGGCATTCAAACAAAGCATTACTGTATCACAATGGATATATCATCGGAATTACAAGGGTACATAGTAAGGAAGCTTTATTCCCTCAATAAGTCATCATTTATATGAAAAATACTAGCAGGAAATACAAAGAAATAGCAGATAAATACAGAAGCGGAAGGCATTTTTTAGTCCTTCATGACTATTTAAATCTTGAGGCATGGTTAGAGAAATTCAATGTGCAGTAAAGTAAATAAGCGATATAACTCCTGTTTTCAAAAAACGTTTTTGTTGTAGTACCTTTAGTAATATAAAATATCTTATGTTAATCACTTAAACATATAATTTGTTATTAAACACCTTAATTTGGGAGACATGTTTGGCTATACTCAAGAACTAGTCAACAGCAAAGCCCATTAAAAATTTTCAGTAAATACAAACAGAATATGGGTAATAAAATAAAGTCTAACCTTTTGTTTTTCTTTGTGCTCCATCTAGTTTCACATGCTCACAGGTTGCCATGGGTAGAGGTCCTGAACCAACCCTTCAGACCTGAGTTTCTGGTGAGAAAGGGCTGCACTGATGCTTCATCTCCTGCCGGGCATAGCACCCAATTTTGCAGACAGTGGAGCCAAGTGGGCTGTGCACAGTGGCGGTATAAACAGCAGGTCTGAGCCTTCCTGCTGCCCCAGAACACCCCTGCCCTGCCCTGCCCATCAGGAGAGTGTGTTCTAGAGCTCAGCTCAGACCTCTTAATTCTTTGACTGAAGAATATAGCTTTCCTTTGCATCCAAGCCTAACTTGGTCTTCTTTTACTCGCTCCAAAAACACAGGGCATGAAAGCCCTTGTTGGGGCCTGACCCACAGTGTCAGTGACTCTTGTATTAACTTACAGTGTGTGTGCATGCTCAGTCATGTCCAACTCTTTGTCATCCCATGGACTGTAACCCACCAGGTTCCTCTATCCATGTGATTTCCCAGGCAAGATACTGGAATGGGTTGCCATTTTTTTCTCCAGGGGATCTTCCCAACCCAGGGATTGAGCCTGTGTCTCCTGCATCAGCAGGTAGATTTTTTGCCACTGTAGCATTTGCAGTCATTAACATTGATTCTTGGAATGAAGATCATATCAGACTATTTACGATCAACTGCTGCTCTATAAAAAGCTCCTGTAAGCCTCAGATGTATATCAAAAGCATAGCACTTTATTATTTTGCAGTAATCTATAAGTTGGCTGGTGATTCCTCTGATATTTCACCCAGGCTGTCTTAAACAACTGCATTCAGATGGAGGGTTACCTGTGGCTATAAGATGCAAGATGATCTAACAATTTTTAAGCAGTCAGTGACGACTTTAATTCTTTACTTTAATTCTTCTGTATGTAGCCTTTCATCCTATAGCATTCTTAACTGGCCTCTAAATGGTGATTCTCAAGGCAGCTGAGAGTGGTAGCTACAAACACATTTAAGGGCTAGGTCAGGGAATCATTTTATATTGGTCAAAGCAGGTCATGAGAAGAGCTCATGTTCAAGGGTATGAAACTGCTGAGGGAGATGCCTTTAAGATCCTTAGAACACTTCCAGCAGACTGACAAGGTAAATAAGGCATGAATTTAAATCTCTAAGAGGTCTTAAAAATTGCATAGGCACAGCCTTGGTGAGATCTTTGTCTGCTGAGGTTATTTTATATTGAAGATTTTTTACTACTGGGCAGAATGGAAACAGCCACTTCCAACCCAGTATGCTCTCTAGGCCTTCTATATTTTTTCTAAATTTTAATTGCAAATCATTTCCTTCCTTAGCTCCTTTCCTTCCTATATCTTATATGCAGCTAAATACACACACTAAAAACCTATCTGCATTCTCAACTTTCTGTCCATAGATGTCCTCGATCATATCCTGTTCATTATATTTGTTTTCTACCCTCAGTTCCAGAAGTCAGTATTTTTGTTAACTGTTCTTCCATAACATCACATGGATTACCCTTTCTCTAGCCTCCAACAGTACCTTTTCCAGCCATCTTCCCTGTCTTTGCTTATATATTTCTCACTGCTTTTCCAAGTTCTCTTGTCACCAGTCCTAAAATCAATGGCACAATTATTTCAAGATTTTTGTCATAGTAGCCCCCAACTTCCAGGTACTAGCTTCTATAACTATTAACTATTGGTATAAAACAAAGCACACCAAAACTCAGTGGCATAAACTACAAATATTTATTATTTATCATCAGTCTCTGGGTTGACAAGTGACCTCTATGCTGACTTACTTGGGTAACCTCAATGGATGCTGGAAGATAAACTGGGATATGTAGGAGAGAAAAAATAATTTTCCACCTACCCTTCTGAGTTATCACTGAGTCTATAACAAAAGACAGATTAACAAGAGAAAAAGTGGATATAAGATTATGAAAATGTACACATCATGAATACATGGAGGTACCCAGAAAAACAAATGAATAATTTAAAGAGGTAGCTTAGAATTTAGNACCCTTCTGAGTTATCACTGAGTCTATAACAAAAGACAGATTAACAAGAGAAAAAGTGAATATAAGATTATGAAAATGTACACATCATGAATACATGGAGATACCCAGAAAAACAAATGAATAATTTAAAGAGGTAGCTTAGAATTTAGGCTTACATATCATTAACTCTTGTCCATGACTAAATGGATTTGAGTTTGAGTAGACTCCAGGAGTTGGTGATGGTCAGGGAAACCTGGTGTGCAGCAGTCCATAGGGTCACAAAGAATCAGACAAGACTGAGCGACTGAATTGACTGATCATTTTAAGAGATAAAGGAAAGGGGATAGGTAGACCTTGAGCCCTCTTAGGGGAGAGTAAATGACTTTTTGGAAATATAAACAGACCCTTAAAAGAACAGATGGGAAATATGATAGTTTGTGACAGTTTTCCTAGGTGTGGTGCAGACTTCTAGTCTCCTCTTGTGTGATAAGAAGCAATCTCTCCTAGTTGATGAAACTTCCAGGAAGGGTATTTATGAGAGATGAACTCCTTTTAAAACATGTGTTTAGACAGATAAAAGGAGTTTGGAATAAGCTTATCTCTGAATTTGTTGTTTTTCAAGTGCCTAGAGTTCAAAATAATCAATACACCAAAGTGCATATTTGGGGGTGGCTTTTTTGGCTACCCTTCATTTGTAAGGTACAAGATGGCCTCACTCAATCTGAAAGTTGGTGCTGTCTCTCATTGGTGACAACTTACTTCTCCCAGTTGTCCCTTGCTTTTCACTGGGCTAGACCGTTGCCCTTACACGATGGTCTTAGAGCAGCAATTTAATAGAGAAAAGGCAAATACTACAAATCCTCTTGAGGCCATAGCTGCTGAACTCACACAACATAATTTTCAGCACATTTTATTGGTTAAAGGGTGCCACAAGGCCAGCCAGTAATCAAGACATGAGAAATTATTCTTCATCTCTTGATACTAATTGCTACATAGAACTTATGGTCTTATTTAATCTATCATATGGATGAATAAAATAAGTGTTTAGAAGCATAGCATTCTCACTAAGTTTAATTTTAAAATTGTAAATACTAAAAAAGAAAAGATAAGGATAATTTTATATTTATCTATGACAAATCTAGGTAGTGAATTAAAAAGAAGAAACATCACTTTCTCGACAAAGGTCCATATAGTTAAAGCTATGGTTTTTCCAGTGGTTATGCACGGATGTGAGAATTGGACCATAAAGAAGGCTGAGCACCAAAGATTTGATGCTTTTGAACTGTGGTGCTGGAGAAGACTCTTGAGAATCCAATGGACTGCAAGAAGGTCACGCCAGTCAATTCTAAAGAAAATCAACACTGAATATTCATTGGAAGGACTGATGCTGAAGCTGAAGCTCTGATACATTGACCACCTGATGCAAAGAGCTGACTCACTGGAAAAGACTCTGATGCTGGGAAAGACTGAAGGCCAAAGGAGGAGGTGGAGGAAGATTAGATGGTTAGATACCATCACCAACTCAGTGGACATGAATTTGAGCAAAATTCATGACAGTGTAGGACAGAGCAGCCTGGTGTGCTACAGTCAATGGGGTTGCAAAGAGTCCGACCCAGTTTACTGACTGAACAACAACAGTTTTTTGAAGAAATAAAAATGCATAGTTATCTTCTGAAAAAGAAGAAAACAGTTTCTGCACATTAATGATGCTTTTCTTTATTTTTTTGTGAATTACTTGACAATATTTTGATTTTAATTTTCTTGAACAACTGGGCATTCCAAAGATAAAAATGAAAATGGTAATTAGAAGTTTCCTGGCTTGGAGTGTTCTGCTTTTCACAACAAACCTGAGAAAAAAACCAATATATATATATTGATGGAATTCTTCATAAAACAACTTCCATTAGTGCTGCTGAAAACACAGTGTGGATGGATGAGTTGGAGATGTCACAAAAAATACTTGGCTTATGTACATGAAATTAAATGTATTATTGTTGTTTAGTATAAGGAAACTTAAAATTCAGTTGACATTCTGTTATATATATGGCTAAAACATGTTTTTATTTTCTTCTCTGCATATAAAGTCATTATAATTTTTACTTATTTTATCTTACTGTGAACTTTTTTGCAATTTGGTTTTATTTGTTCAATATTCTTTTTGTGAAGTTTCAACAAATCAACATCTGTTGACGCCAACTTGGGTAACTATTTTAAAGTGTCCCATCTTATATATTTCAAAAGGTTTATCCATTCTTTTACTCATGTTTAGAATTTTACTGTTTTATGCAACTCTGTTCTAAATGGTTTTATATCTCCTTAGGTATATGGGCAAAATTGTGTCTAACGGTGTAAATGGAATTATGAGAGGGGAGTATATTCAAGTATTCCACAAATTGCCAAATGGTTCCCCAAAATGGTTCTGACAAGTTATCTCCCCACTCCTCCAAACAATAGAGCTGTCTTATGAGATGCACATCATCTCCCCAAATTTAATATTGCTGGGTATTATCACTTTTAATTTAAAAGGGTGAAAATATGTCCAAAAAAGATGTCCTTTTCATTATAAGGGACTGGAATGCAAAAGTAGGAAGTCAAGAAATACCTGGAGTAACAGGCAAATTTGGCCTTGGAGTACAGAATGAAGCAGGGCAAAGGCTAATAGAGTTTTGCCAAGAAAATACACTGATCATAGCAAACACCCTCTTCCAACAACACAAGAGAAGACTCTACACATGGACATCACCAGATGGTCAACACCGAAACCAAATTGATTATATTATTGGCAGCCAAAAATGGAGAAGCTCTATACAGTCAGCAAAAACAAGACTGGGAGCTGACTGTGGCTCAGATCATGAATGTCTTATTGCTGAATTCAGACTTAAATTGAAGAAAGTGGGGAAAACCACTAGACCATTCAGGTATGATCTAAGTCAAATCCCTTATGATTATACAGTGGAAGTGAGAGATAGATTTAAGGGACTATATCAGATAGACAAGGTGCCTGATGAACTATGTAAGGAGGTTCGTGACATTGTACAGGAGACAGGGAGAAGAACATCCCCAAGAAAAAGAAATGAAAAATGGCTCTCTGAGGAGGCCTTACAAATAACTGTGAAAAGAAGAGAAGTGAAAAGCAAAGGAGAAAAGGAAAGATATACCCATTTGAATGCAGAGTTCCAAATAGCAAGGAGAGATAAGAAAGACTTCCTCAGTGATCAATGCAAAGAAATAGAGGAAATCCATGGAATGAGAAGGACTAGAGATCTTTTCAAGAAAATTAGAGATACCAAGGGAACATTTCATGCAAAGATGGGCTCAATAAAGGACAGATTGTATGGACATAACCGAAGCAGAAGATATTAGGAAGAGTTGCCAAGAATACACAGAAACTCTAAAATAAGATCATCACGACCCAAACAATCACAATGGTATGATCACTCACCTAGAGCCAGACATCCTAAAATGTGAAGTCAACTGGGCCTTAGGAAGCATCATTACGAACAAAGCTAGTGGAAGTGATGGAATTCCAGTTGAGCTATTTCAAATCCTGAAAGATGATGATGTGAAAGTGCTGCATATAAATTACAACTTTATATGTCTTGGTTAGAGTTAACGTCTATCTTGAAGTTTATGAAGAACCAATGACAGATTTTGAGCCAGGAAGTGGAAATTGAGATTAAATTAACACAAATGAAATTTTATTCTAAAGTGACAAAGAAGCTCATGCATTTTGAAGATTTTTTGGAGTTGTGATGGTATACTCAGACAGATTTCCTAATTCCTATTAATCTTTTATTTAGGGTGCTTAAACTCAGTGCAACTGCTTATAAAATTTCACTAAACCCATTAATAGAAGAAACAATTCAATCCTGACAGAGAAAGAACTGACTGTTCCATTTTCCACCTATTGTGAGAAACATGACATGCACCACAGGGGGAAAATAATCACCTTAATTTTCTGTCATTGTAATGAATAATTTAAACATATAAATGATATTCTGAATATTTTGTTTTATAATGGAGCATATCATCTCTTTTGATTTTGACAGCATGCTCTTTTATTTTTTCCCCAATTCAATTTTTGGAATGCTGTACCCTGGGAGAGCACTTGGCTGATTGCAAAAATAGAGTAAAAATCCTTCTAGTCCTCCATGAATAACAAGTAGAGTACAAAATAGGAAGAAAAATAAAGAGGAGGAAAAATGGGAATCCCGGTCACTTTGAGCTTTTATTAATCTTTGTAATGCTCCTCTACGGCTTTGGTGTGAAGGAGCGGCTTAGAGGCCTGGATATGTGGTTTAGTTATTTGGAATGTCTCCTCTCCCTTGGGATGGATGCCACTTTAAGGATGCCAAAGAAAGAAGCCCNATAGCAAGGAGAGATAAGAAAGACTTCCTCAGTGATCAATGCAAAGAAATAGAGGAAATCCATGGAATGAGAAGGACTAGAGATCTTTTCAAGAAAATTAGAGATACCAAGGGAACATTTCATGCAAAGATGGGCTCAATAAAGGACAGATTGTATGGACATAACCGAAGCAGAAGATATTAGGAAGAGTTGCCAAGAATACACAGAAACTCTAAAATAAGATCATCACGACCCAAACAATCACAATGGTATGATCACTCACCTAGAGCCAGACATCCTAAAATGTGAAGTCAACTGGGCCTTAGGAAGCATCATTACGAACAAAGCTAGTGGAAGTGATGGAATTCCAGTTGAGCTATTTCAAATCCTGAAAGATGATGATGTGAAAGTGCTGCATATAAATTACAACTTTATATGTCTTGGTTAGAGTTAACGTCTATCTTGAAGTTTATGAAGAACCAATGACAGATTTTGAGCCAGGAAGTGGAAATTGAGATTAAATTAACACAAATGAAATTTTATTCTAAAGTGACAAAGAAGCTCATGCATTTTGAAGATTTTTTGGAGTTGTGATGGTATACTCAGACAGATTTCCTAATTCCTATTAATCTTTTATTTAGGGTGCTTAAACTCAGTGCAACTGCTTATAAAATTTCACTAAACCCATTAATAGAAGAAACAATTCAATCCTGACAGAGAAAGAACTGACTGTTCCATTTTCCACCTATTGTGAGAAACATGACATGCACCACAGGGGGAAAATAATCACCTTAATTTTCTGTCATTGTAATGAATAATTTAAACATATAAATGATATTCTGAATATTTTGTTTTATAATGGAGCATATCATCTCTTTTGATTTTGACAGCATGCTCTTTTATTTTTTCCCCAATTCAATTTTTGGAATGCTGTACCCTGGGAGAGCACTTGGCTGATTGCAAAAATAGAGTAAAAATCCTTCTAGTCCTCCATGAATAACAAGTAGAGTACAAAATAGGAAGAAAAATAAAGAGGAGGAAAAATGGGAATCCCGGTCACTTTGAGCTTTTATTAATCTTTGTAATGCTCCTCTACGGCTTTGGTGTGAAGGAGCAGCTTAGAGGCCTGGATATGTGGTTTAGTTATTTGGAATGTCTCCTCTCCCTTGGGATGGATGCCACTTTAAGGATGCCAAAGAAAGAAGCCCAAGAGAACAGATGCCCAGGGAGGAGTATGAAATTAACTGAGGATCAACAAGTAAATGAATGACTAGGGGAACTTGGCCCTGCAAACCAACTAGGACTGAACCCAGAGGAGTAGATACTGTCATTATCAAACCCTTGATTATCTTCAATTTAAGTATTGCCTGGGAAGATAGGTTACCATTAGTATCCACCCTTTATTTTAAAGATAAGTTCCAAACTTCTTATTAAGGTATGAAAGGGCTTACTTAATCTGGCTTCAGACGCTCTCCTTCAGACTTCACTTCATTTCTTGCCTCTCTGTTCTCTTCACAGTAAAGCTTTACTGTGTGTCCTGCTGCAGCATTATCTGCCCCTAGCTCCTTGTCTTTTTATGTGCTCTCCCTTTGCCTGGGGAACATTTTTCTCTTTATTTTCTTTCTCACTGGGACAGCAGTTACCTGTTTCTCAAAATTTATCTCAGTCTTAATTTATACCAAGATCGCTTGGATGCCCTTCTACAAGTTCCCACAGGACTCTGCTCTGTGCAGAACATTTTATTCAATTTGTTTAATTAAACAAGGAATTAAAAAAACAAAGTCTCTCCAATCTATTCTAAACTTGTAATAATCAGTTCAATGCCTTTAGAGGGAAGAGAGTGGGTATACTAGTAGAGGTTCAGGTGTGATAAACAGAAAATAGTGGAGAGTTATGGACTTAGATATGGCACATCCCTCAGGGAAAGCATTGATATTCATTTTTTTTTAATAGCTTTCCTTGATGAACAATATATATACCTATGGCTGATTTATGTTGATGTTTGGCAGAAAACAACACAATTCTGTAAAGCAACTATCCTCAAATTAAAAACTAAATACTTTTTTTTTTAATGAAAAAAATCAAAATATATTTGTAAACCAAATGAGCTTGTTTGACAACTACAGTCTTGAGATCACATATCATATTTTACTTTGAGTTACTTTTATAACATAAAACTGGCCATAAGAGAGATTTATAAATACTGACTAATTGAAAGAAATTACTGTCTGAATGAATGGAATTATTCTTTATTTCTAGTAGTCCCAACTTTTTTTGTCCTTCTGATAGACACTTCAGATAGCTGACACACTGGGAAGTGATAACAGATGAAGAAAGTAAATGAGGGGTTACTTTTAAATATTTAGTCCCAGATAGGCATAAGTTTAGGACGTTGGATATACAAGTTACAAATCTTGAAGTTTTTAACTAGAAAGAGACTCTAAAAATATTCATTTCTAGCCTGAAAAAATAATATAAGAATTTCTAGCTAAGAAATAATTAATATTGGTTAAGGAAGCTTCTATTTTTTAGGATACTATTCATATTTCATGTACTAAAAAGTCAACATTTTTGAAAAGTCAACACAGTCTTGACTCTTTGTCCAGTTCATCTGTATCCAAACTATTTATTTGGAAGATTTTATATAGTCAATAAAATAAATAGAAAACTGTAACTAAAATAATTATTCTTTGAAGTATTAAATTCTAACTGTATGCTGTTGCCTGAAGGACATTCTGAGCTGAGGTGTACTCTCTTTATTGTAATGGAAAATTAGCAAATATTAAAGGAGTGTTAACTTTATATTCCAAAAAAAAAAAAATACAAGGTCTGCTTCTGAGGCCAACCAAAGGATTAAGAGAATAGAAAATTGAATATTCCTCAATATGTGAGTCATTGTTATTTAATGCCATGTCTTTTGTTGTCAGTTTCAGATACAGCTAAGAATATACATCCCACTTTTTGAAAATACTAGGGCTAGGTGAAAACCACTGACCTGATTTAGTATAACCAAATTAGGTTCCTAGACCCAATTTCAATGTGTGTGTCTGTGTGTGTGTCTGTGTGTGTGTGTGCACATGTATGTAGGCTCTCCCAAACCAACATGCAATTCTTAGGCACAAGCTGCATATCCTACAGCTCAAATCAATTCTGACACTATCTCTCAGAGTTAGCATTTGGTTCTACAGGTTGAGGGTTCAATCCTTTAAGAATGAACTCCACCAGCTTCAGATGCCAGTTGCAAGACCATGTTGCTACCTGTACTTCTGACCATTGCCTATAAATCAGAGGTCCTCACACCCTCTTCTTTAGGTTTGACTAATATGCTACAATGGCTCATAACTCAGAGTAAGTTCACCAGTTGAGAATAAAAATATATTACTCAGGAACAGTCAGGTGAAAGAAAGGCACAGGGCAAGGCATGGGAAAGGACACGGCTCTTCCATGCCCTCTGCAGGAGCCACTCTCCCAGTCCCTCTAAATGTTCGCCAACCTGGAAGCTCCCTAAACCCTGTCTTCATGGGGTTTTATGAAGGTTTCATTACACAATCACCACTGATTAAACCATTGCCTATTGACAATTAACTCCACCTCCAGGCCCTCTCCTTTCTCTAGTTATCTGGGGCTGGAACTGAAAGTTGCTTCTCCTGGGAAGGAGCCTCCTTTCAAAAGTGTTTTTCAAAAGTCACCTGGCTAACATGAAGTGCTACAAAAAAATGTGCCACAACACCTTTATCAGGTTGACACTTCAGCAACTCCTAGGTTTGGGGAACTGTGAGCCAGGAACTGTGAATGAAGACCAAATATATATTTCTTAAAAAATGATGTTGCAATGCCATTTACCCTTCTGTAGTTTCATTATCTGGGCTTTAATCTTCCCTTTTCTGAGACAGGGATATCA
>SJYW01056850.1:706333-729122 GCA_006410735.1 Raphicerus campestris | reverse complement strand
TTCCTAAATTCCATATATATGTGTCAGTATACTGTATTGGTGTTTTTCTTTCTGGCTTACTTCACTCTGTATAATCGGCTCCAGTTTCATCCATCTCATTAGAACTGAGTCAAACTTATTCTTTTTAAGGGCTGAGTAATACTCCATTGTGTATATGTACCACAGCTTTCTTATCCAATCATCTGTTGATGGACATCTAGGTTGTTTCCATTACAAAAATCTACAAGCAACAAGTGCTGGAGAGGATGTGGAGAAAAGGGAACCCTCTTACACTGTTGGTGGGAATGCAAACTAGTACAGCCACTATGGAGGGCAGTGTGGAGATTCCTTAAAAAATTGCAAATAGAACTGCCCTATGACCCAGCAATCCCACTTCTGGGCATACACACCAAGGAAACCCAAATTGAAAGAGACACATGTACCCCAATGTTCATTGCAGCGTTATTTATAATTGCCATCCATTTTATATAATAAGACAAGCCATGCTTTTTGTATGATATATTACTCATCTGTAATCTGTTCATATTAATTTAGTGGATCTTTCCTATTAATTTGCTAATAGTTTGTCTATGTAATATAATATGATGTTTCAATAAGTGTAGTAAAGATATTTCTTTTTATAATACTTATTTTAGCAATTTTGTAAGGGCAATGACCAATAAGAAAACAAACAAGCAATAAACAATTGCATTTCTATATACCAGCTAAGGAAAATGAAATTTCTAGGAATAAACCATTATGAGTAAGACTTCAGTACAAAATCTTTAAGGTGTTATTAAGAAAAATCAAAGACAGAAAAAATGGTGGAATATACCATATTTATGTTTAGAAAACTGTTTTAAGTATGCCAACTCTACTCAAATATATAAAATACAATCCCAATCAAAATCCCAGAGGTTTGGGAGAATGATGATCTAACTCTAAAATTTACATAGAAATGCAAAAGCCAAAGAAGTCAAGACATTCTAAAAGATGAGCCAAGTGGAAGCACTTGTTCTGCCAGATATTATAAAACTACAGTAATTAAGTTAAGACAGCACATAATTAGGCAAGAGATGAATACATAGACCAATAATAATAAAGAACAGTGAAAGGACTCATGCATCAAATGACTTTTTTCTATATGAAATTAGTTGAATACTTTAGAAAGGCTCAATGAAGTTAGATTTCTAAAATATATTGATACTGACTTAGGTGGAGGTGGTGGTGTTTAGTTGCTAAATTGTTTCTGACATGTTTGTAACCCCAGGGACTGTTGCCTGCCAAGCTCCTCTGTCCATGGGATTTCCCAGGAATGGACACTNACATGTACCCCAATGTTCATTGCAGCGTTATTTATAATTGCCATCCATTTTATATAATAAGACAAGCCATGCTTTTTGTATGATATATTACTCATCTGTAATCTGTTCATATTAATTTAGTGGATCTTTCCTATTAATTTGCTAATAGTTTGTCTATGTAATATAATATGATGTTTCAATAAGTGTAGTAAAGATATTTCTTTTTATAATACTTATTTTAGCAATTTTGTAAGGGCAATGACCAATAAGAAAACAAACAAGCAATAAACAATTGCATTTCTATATACCAGCTAAGGAAAATGAAATTTCTAGGAATAAACCATTATGAGTAAGACTTCAGTACAAAATCTTTAAGGTGTTATTAAGAAAAATCAAAGACAGAAAAAATGGTGGAATACACCATATTTATGTTTAGAAAACTGTTTTAAGTATGCCAACTCTACTCAAATATATAAAATACAATCCCAATCAAAATCCCAGAGGTTTGGGAGAATGATGATCTAACTCTAAAATTTACATAGAAATGCAAAAGCCAAAGAAGTCAAGACATTCTAAAAGATGAGCCAAGTGGAAGCACTTGTTCTGCCAGATATTATAAAACTACAGTAATTAAGTTAAGACAGCACATAATTAGGCAAGAGATGAATACATAGACCAATAATAATAAAGAACAGTGAAAGGACTCATGCATCAAATGACTTTTTTCTATATGAAATTAGTTGAATACTTTAGAAAGGCTCAATGAAGTTAGATTTCTAAAATATATTGATACTGACTTAGGTGGAGGTGGTGGTGTTTAGTTGCTAAATTGTTTCTGACATGTTTGTAACCCCAGGGACTGTTGCCTGCCAAGCTCCTCTGTCCATGGGATTTCCCAGGAATGGACACTGGAAGAGGTTGCCATTTCCTTCTCCAGGGGATCTTCCTGACCCACAGATCAAACTCATGTCTCTTGCATTAACAGGTGGATTATTTACCATCGAGCCACCAGGGAAACCAAGGTATAGGTGAAATACATATAAAAGACGTGGGAGAGGGAGAAGGTAGGATGACGTGAGAGAGTAGTATCGAAACACATATGCTACCATATGTAAAGTGCATAGCCAGTGGGAATTTGCTATGTGATGCAGGGAACCAAAGCGGGTGCTCAGTGATAACCTTGACGATGGGATGGAGAGGGAGAAGGG
The DNA here is from genome assembly GCA_006410735.1 of Raphicerus campestris. NCBI lineage: Eukaryota > Metazoa > Chordata > Mammalia > Artiodactyla > Bovidae > Raphicerus > Raphicerus campestris. The sequence continues at coordinate 726,631 of SJYW01056850.1, read as the reverse complement.
AGGAAGGTTTCAGAGGGAGAGGACATATGTATACCTATGGCTGATTTATGCTGATGCATGGCAGAAGCCATTACAATATTGTGTAGTAATTTTCTTCAAATTAAAACTAAATTTTTTTTTAAATATGGAAAAAATAGTTAAAATCTGGGAGAAGTCTCTCCTAAGTTTATTTCTTGTCTCTTTACATTCTGGCTTCTTTTGAGGAAAATCCACGCTGCAAATTATACAGAATGGATTATAGCTGGGTTTATAATTGCAAACAAAAACAAAAAGAACCTGATGTAGAGCTTTTGTCAGAAAATTCATACATACTTATATTCATTCATATTACTTTGGTAGGTCAAAATTTTGGACAATAAATATGTAATTATATACTATAAGTTTATAGTGTTACTGTTTTTTTCTGCTTTATTGTTATTTTTTATTAACTAACCTCTAGCCCTGAATATAAGTTATCAAAAGGTTTCTACTGTGCTTATCATGTGCTTTTATGTTTATAATAAAGAAACGTTTACAAAGAATAAATTTAGGGGGTTTCTTTGGGGACATCTACAATTTTGTACTTTGGACTGCATATTAAGCATAAGAAATTCTGTTTATTCCAGGACAGGAAAATTAGTGTGGAGAAAAATATTTCCTTTGAGTTCAGTTCAGTTCAGTCCCTTAATTGTGTTCGACTCTGCGACCCCATAGACTGCAGCATGCCAGGCTTCCCTGTCCATCACCAACTCTCAAAGCCTACTCAAACTCATATCCATTGAGTCAGTGAGTGGTAGTTTTCAGTAAGACATGGGTAAGATGTGATTTAATTTTCAATAAAACAGCACTTTCTTGTAACTAAGAACTCTAAACACACATACTTAAAGCATCAACTAATAAGAATTGCCATTACAAAACCATTTTACTTTTCGTAAAATAGCATAATCTCATGCTTCCTTTAAACCACAGTCCCCCTACCTCCTTATATTTTATCTTATTTAGTTACATCTTCTGTTAACTAAGTAATTATTTTTTTAAATAACTTTTTTTCTAATGCCTTAAGAACTTACTTTTCTTACAAATGTTGAGGAATTTTTACCAGATGGATCTCATTTTCTCTCAATACTTTTAAAATGAAATAAAATTTATTCTATATTTTATTAAAATAATGTAGGTATATGGCATACTTAATTAACTTGAAAAATTAAAATGTGCAGAAGACTATATTATGCCTGGTTCTATGGCTTGAAGGGAGAAGGAAATGGCAACCCACTCCAACACTCTTGACTGGAGAATCCCATGGACAGGGGAGCCTAGTGGGCTACAGCCCATAGGGTCACAAAGAGCTGGACACGAGTGAGCAACTTCACTTCACTCACTTCACTCACTTCATACTCTATCACTGGAGAAGAAAATGGCACCACCCTCCAGTGTTCTTGCCCAGAGAATCCCATGGACAGAGGAGCCTGGCTGGCCATGGTCCCTGGGGCTGCAGAGGGTCGGATATGACTGAAGTGACTAAGCATGCACGCATGGCTCAAAGACAACCATTTAATACTTGCTGCAAATAATTTTAATGTTTTATTTTTACATACATTTTAAAATTTAACAACCTTTGTCATTCATGTGACATTTTATCATAAATGGTTTACTTATACATTTAAACAGAAAAGATAATTTTACCTNTGGCTCAAAGACAACCATTTAATACTTGCTGCAAATAATTTTAATGTTTTATTTTTACATACATTTTAAAATTTAACAACCTTTGTCATTCATGTGACATTTTATCATAAATGGTTTACTTATACATTTAAACAGAAAAGATAATTTTACCTCTAATATTTCAAAATATGTTTATTCTAGGAGAGCTTAAAATAAATTTGTGTATTGAAACATAAAGATTTTTGTGATTTGAAATATTTAAAAACAATGTCACCTTGAAAGTGAGAAATTACTGTAAAATGAGAAATCTTTCTACCAAAGATTAAGCTTTGATGATTGAAAAATGAATATGTATCCTTTTCAATCTTGGTTATAAAATTATGCTTCTTCCACACAACCCCTGTGTGGAAGAATATAAATATATTACATAGGTTTTGTCAGTTGAATGCGCCACAACTATGGCAAAAGCTATAAAAATGAGGACAGTTTATGGTTTATTCCAGTGGAGAAATCTAGCGTATTTGGTCAAGAGTAATGGTGGTAGCGGAACTGGGAGTCTAAACACAAAGATAAAAGTGTCTGGCATGAGTAAAACCTGCTAAACAGTCTAACTAGCTCTGACACTCTCTGGGTAGTATAAGTCTATGTTTTTGGCTCACTGGAGTCATTTTCCCCAAAGTCATTTCCTTAGCTCTGTTACACAGCTATTTTTGTTAAATCTGTGAGCTACCCCATTATAAATATTTTTATACTGAATCTAAGCAGCTTTAGTTTCTGTTTTGCAACCAGGATCCCTGACTGGTACAGAATTATAGGGCACTAAAGTTAGACTCTGTCACTGGCAAGTCATCCTCAAACTGACAAAATAAATAAGCAATCTTCAACTTGAAATAGTTATTCTCTGGCAACTGAATGTCTTATTTCCCTTTATAAATGATAAAATAATCTTTAGGATGGCTTCAATCTGTGTTTTAAAATGTTTAAATTACACAGTGTGGGTAGGAAAATGATTACAGTTGATATAACAACTAAGCTTCATTCCTCCCCATACCTCCTAAGTTATGAAAAGTGACTATTGCATTTGGAGTTTCCAAAACAACCATTTTAACTGTACTGATGTCAAATTGTATATCCCTTTATTAGCTTCACCAATGTTTTTATTTAATTAACCTGATACATACAACCATTATCTAATCATGTTTTACAAATTAAGGGTGTCACGTGTTTTGAATCTTGTGAAGATTATTTTTATTGTTCCTTATTTGTGGCTTATGCTCTAAGACCATTACTAGTTATCTTTCAATTAGATTTTTGACATTGAGAAAAGTATTTAATTTCTATGTGCTTATATTATCAGGGTAAAATAATGATGATACTTTTAATCTAATTCATTAGGAATTTGTCTCTCATACAAATAGTCCTTAGATCTATAGGGAAAGAAAAGATAAATAATACTTAGATTACATCTCAAAAGATGTAGAAGAAGAGATGGTTTAAAAAGTTAAGATGAAAGGCGTGTAAGCACATGCTTTTATAGAGCTCCTAAATAAGGCAAACTTCCTAAAGGAAGTACTATTTGAGCTGGGCTTCAAAGGGTAAGATTTAAATAGAGACAGAAAAAGGGTGTTCTTGGAATTGGGGATTACATTTAAAAGGTGAAGATAAGAAGAGAAAACATTTTATGAGCTGTATAGTGTTTGCAAAAGGATATAACAAATATAGTTTAGAGAAATTGAAAAGAGATTAAAAAAATAACACTTGATATTCCACTAACCAAATGTATCCAGTTAATTGTTAAAAGTCTTCATCTCTCAAAGCATTTGTTTTACATAATTAGAATTACAGGATACCTGGTATTTATTAAACTTTTTTTTCCTCAGCAGTATATCATGGATTTTTATAACACCAATAAATGTATATCTGTTATCAAAACTTTAATAACTGCATAGTTTTCTTTTTCTAATTTATTTATTTTAATTGAAGGCTAATTACTTTACAATAATTGTATTCGTTTTGCCATACATCAACATGTATCTGCCATTGGTGTACACGTGTTCCCAATCCTGAACCCCCCCTTCCACCTCCCTCCCCATGCCATCCCTCTGGGTCATCCATAGTTTTCAATTTTAAGTGTGGATAATACTAGTTTACCAGTCCTTTAGGTTTCCAATTAATATTAAAAATGCTGCTATGATGAAACCTTGGCATATCTTTTATCTTTCTAAATACTAGCTCCTAAGTTTAACTAAAGTTGGAATGCTACAATATACATAGTATACATTTTGTTTCATATTACCAAATTGTATGGTAATAAAGGCCTTTAGAATGGACAAGTGAAAGTGAAAGTGAAGTCGCTTATTCGTGTCCGACTCTTTGCAACCCCATGGGCTGTAGCCTACCACACTCCTCCCTCCATGGGATTCTCCAGGCAAGAGTACTGGAGTGGGTTGCCATTTCCTTCTCCAAGGTATCTTCCTAACCCAGGTATCGAACCTGGGTCTTCCGCATTCCAGGCAGACGCTTTAACCTCTGAGCCACCAGGGAAGCCCTTAGAATGTACAATTTCACCAAAAATGAATGAAAGAATACTTTGAAGGGCAGTTGATATTCTGAAGAAAAATTTGTGCCGTGTTTTGTAAGCTCTGGCTTAAGGACAAGTTATGGGGGTAGTGTATGGTGACTGAAGTTCCAAAGAAATTCTGCTATATTTCTGGCCTGAGAAACCATAGGACAAAGAACGGATGTTAGTCACCAGAGAGTGAGGGTCAATGCTGGGCATAAAACAGCCAAAATAGGAGTGTCAGTGTAAAGTCAGCCAACTCTCTAGTTGAATCCTGAACTAGACATATTCTGAACACAATCAGAGTGATTCAGCTAAAGACAAAAGACCTAAACCAAGTTTGAAGCTGATTCTCTAAACATCAGTTTCACAATTTGCATACAGAGGAATCTGGTGGGCTACAATCCATGGGGTCACAAAGAGTCAGAAATGACTGAGTGACTAAGCACAGCACAAGTTAATTACCTAGCGAAACAAAAGCACAAGTAACGTTCAGAAAAATACAGTGGAATGCAAAGTTTTAACAACATCATGCTCAGAATCCAGTTTCTTCAAATATGAATAAGGACAATGTGGCTAATTATTTTTTTATGATTGTTCCCTGACCAGGGATTGAACCCAGACCCTTGTCAGTGAGAGTGCAGAGTCCTAAGTACTGGACCATCAGGGGATTTCCTGACTCATTTTAAATATCAAATATAATCAAAAGAAGGAGACACCAGGGATACCCATATGTTGGATAAAGTCTTTATCATACAAGGACTTTAAAAGAGCTTTTAGAGCTAAGAAAAGGAAAATAAGCTTGAAATAAATGCAAAAGTCATAACTTTGAGCAGAAAAATAAAAGGTTCATCAGATGGACTTAAAAGCAGAATGGAGATAACAAAAGAAAAAAAAATCAGTGAAATTAAAAAAGAATCAATGGAGACTATACAATGTGAACAACAGAGGAAAAAAAATTATAATAGAAACAGTGTTTCAGAAACATGAAAGACAATCTCATAAGGTCTAATAAAACTACATGGAGTCAAAGGTGGAGTGGGCCAAAAATATATAGAACAAATACTAGAAAAATTTATACTCAAAAATTTCTCAAATTTAGTGAAATAAAATTAGTCAAACAAAACATCAAACTTTGAACTAGAAAAATACAAAGAAAACTAAGCTAATTGTATAGGTCAATTAACATACAAAAAGAAAATATTGATGACAAAGGGCAAGAGAAGGGGTAGATAAGGCCAGTTACAAAATGCTCACATTATTAAGACATTGCCCAAAATTAATACTGAGTAGACTGAGAAGTTTAAGAGGCATACTGTAACCTCTAGAGCAATTACAGCAGTAGTAATGCAAAGATGTATAAAAAAAAAAAAAAAAGAAATCCTTAAAATGTATTGTGATTAACTACAATGTGCTAGCACAGTGGATAAAACTACAATGGGTTAAACATAAATATCAATAACCATAAAAACCAATTTTTTTGTTGCAGATGTAAGAGTAACAGGTTATATGAAAACAATAACTCCTAAATCCTGTCTTTTTCACTTATTAGTCAACCTATACATAGAGAGACAGCCCAGAGAAATTAGATTTGGAGAGTTAAAATAAAACATACATTACCATGGTGTTAGGAGTGGTAAGGGAATTTAGTTTTCCTTTTTTTTTTTCATTCATTTTGGAGATATATACATGTAAGTTTACATTTACATGTATAATGTTCTGTATATACCATTTCAAAAATTAAGATGAGTGATAAGTGTCACATAAAAGACTGAGTATAATTACATGATGAAATATATAACAATGCAATGTAATTGATTAACTTCTGGCTCATACTTTTAAAGAATAAGGTCAAATGGGTCAAAGGCCTAAATATAAGACCAGAAACCATGAAACTTCTAGAAGAAAACATAGGCAGGGCATTCTTTGACATAAACCATAGAAATATTTTTTTTTATTTTTCAGGAAATAAAGGCAAAAATAAACAATTGGGACTTTAAAAGATTTTGCACAGCAAAGGAAACCATAGATGAAATGAGAACACAACCTACTGAATGGAAGAAAATATTCCCAAATTACTTGATCCATAAGGGTTTAATCTTCAAGATAGGTAAAGAGCTCATACAACTCAATATAAAAAACAACCTGGTTTGAAAAATGGGCAGAATTGTTTAGACATTTTTCTAAAGAGGACTTGCCGATGGCTAACAGACACATGAAAACATGTTCAATGTAGCTAATCAGAGAAATGCAAATCAAAACCACAATGAGAGATCACCTCACACCTGCCAGAATTACTCTCATCAAAAAGAACACAAATAACAAATGTTGATAAGTATATGGAGAAAAGGGAACCCTCCTACACTGTTGGAGGGAATGTAAATTGGTATAGTCACTATGGAAAACAGTAAGGAGGTTTTCAAAAAAACAGTAAGGAGGTTTTGTGTTTCTCAACACAAAAATTTCACTCCTGGGTATATAACCAAACCCCCCCCCCCAAACTAAGAAACACTAATCTGAAAAGATACATACATCCAGTATGTACAGGAGCATTATTAACAATGCCAACGTATGGAAGCAACCTGTGTCCATCGAGAGATGAATGGATAAAGATGTATACACACACACACACACACACACACACACACACACCCTAATGGAATACCACTCAACCACAAGAGAAAAATGAAGTTTTGCCATTAGTTGCAACATGGATGGACTTGAAAGGTATTATGCTAAATGAAGTAAGTCAGACAGAAATAAAATGCTGTATAAAGTGTGAAAGTCACTCTATCACCTCTGACTCTTTACAACTCTACAGACTGTGGCCTGCCAGGCTCCTCTGTCCATGGAATTCTCCAGGCCAGAATAATGGAGTGGGTAGCTGTCCCTTTTTCCAAGAGTTCTCTTCTCCAGGTGATTTTCCCAACCCAGGGATGGAATCCAGGTCCCCTGCATTGCTGGGGGATTCTTTACTGTCTGAGCCACCAGGGAAGCCCAAGAACACTGGTGTAGGTAGCCTAACCCTTCTCCAGGGGATCTTCCTGGCCCAGGAATGGAACTGGGGTCTCCTGAACTGCAGGTGGATTTTTTTACTAGCAGAGCTACCAGGAAGCCCCAAAATGTTGTATGATATCACTTATATGTGGGATCTATAAAACACAACAAAGTAATGAATATAACAACAAGAAAACAGACTCACAGACTTGTTGAATTAAGAGTCTGTGAAGGCACATATATTAATAGGATGGCAAGCTAGAACCTCTAGAAAAGAGGAGACCCCAATTTGGATTCTTCTAGAGCAGGTATAACCACAGATATTTAAGAAAATTGGCATCTTACATGTGACTTTAAAGTATTTAGCACTTTGTGTAACTATTTTACTTCAAGAAATTGCTGCCTTTGGGAAAGAGAAGAAACTTATTCTCATGTTTTCATTATCAAAAAAGAGCTAAGATACATGTTTACCTATGGCTGATTCATGTTGATATGTGGCAGAAATCAATACAATATTGTAAAGCAATTATCCTCCAATTAAAAATAAATTAATTAAAAAAGAGAACTAAGAAAAGGGGGAATTGTATGGTATATGAATCACACCACCAAAAGGCTATTAAAAATACAAATGAGAACCAAGATATCTAGAATAACTCACAGATCCAAATACAAGACAGTTCAAAATAAATAAGGATTGCTGCTGCTGCTGCTGTCGCTTCAGTCCTGGCCAATACTGTGCAACCCCATAGACAGCAGCCCACCAGGCTCTCCCATCCCTGGGATTCTCCAGCAACAACACTGGAGTGGGTTGCCATTTCCTTCTCCAATGCATGAAAGCGAAAATTGAAAGTGAAGTCGCTCAATTGTGTCCGACTCTTAGCGACCACATGGACTGAAGCCTACCAGTCTTCTTCATAAGAAGCATCAAATGATAGGTAAGTTACAAGATCAAATTATCCCTAGTATCCATGAAAATACTGGGAAGGATGATTGACTTCCATAGTTTTAATTGGGAGACTTCCAAAGTTATTTTACCCAAATAATGAAAAGAATGTTAGCTCTACAATGCTAAAATATTGAAGATAAAACAGTTATTTTGGATGACCACAAAAATTAAAACTTTTATAGTATATAAATGGTATAATCATACTTGATTGATAAATTTTCCTTGGGACACAATACATATTTTTAGGGTTTTTTAGGTGCATAGGTTTTTAGACGAGAAAAATTCATAAAAATAGATAACAGTTGTGCTAACACTGAGTAAATGAATAAGCAAAAATACGTTAATTGAACCCTGGTTTTTAGTTTCTATATATTCACCTAAATATGTTAGCAGAATATGATTTTACAAAGTTATTAAGTGATTACTAAAGCTTTTATTAGACTGAAATCTTTCTTGAGTTTGAAGTGAAAGAATTCAGATCATGAGTAAATATAACAAAACAACAGAGCAAAATTAGCTGTCTTCAATACTTTACAGAATTCTCTGGAGAATGAATGAAAGAATGAATGAATGACTAAATTAAAGGAAAGTAATAAATTTTCAGTATGTAAAAGGCTGTATGAAATTTCTGTTATACCTTATCAAGTGCTGATTAGGTTATGAATTCAAGATTTCCATATGACTAACAGTTGAGGAGCTATTTATAAGATAATTTTCAGAAGAAATTAAAAATGTCATGTAAGTTGNCTCTTTCACTTTCAATCAAGAGGCTCTTTAGTTGTTCTTCACTTTCTGCTATAGCGTAGTGTCATCTGCATATCTGAAGTTACTGACATTTCTCCCGACAGTCTTGATTCCAGCTTGTGCTTCCTCCAGCCCAGCGTTTCTGATGATGTACTCTGTATATAAGTTAAATAAGCAGGGTGCCAATATACAGCCTTGATGTACTCCTTTCCCTATTTGGAACCAGTCTGTTGTTCCATGTCCAGCTGTAACTGGTGCTTCCTGAGGGTATTAGTTACTGAAAGTTTCCATAGAGAAATTTCTTTCAGCGTGTTTATTTTTCTTACATATTGTGGCACAGCTGGTAAAGAATCTGCCTGCAATGAGAGAGATCTGGGTTTGATCCCTGAATTGGGAAGATCCCAGGGAGAAGGGAATGGCTACCCACGTCAGTATTCTGGCCTGGAGAATTCCATGGACTGTATACTCCATGGAGTGGCAAAGAGTTGGACACGACTGAGCAACTTTCACTTTCACTTATCTTCTATCTCTGAATAGAGACCGAAACGAGGCTAGAAATAAAAAATTTATATGGAACATTAAATAATGACCCCATATCACAGCTGTCCAACAGATCTAGTACTCTGAGGTATACTGATTTAAAGCTTTATTGTGAAATTATTCTTTTCTAAGACATAATAGAAGAGTTTATTGGCATATAGCATTACTTCATTTAAGACTTGCTAATATTTAAAGACTGTAGTAGTGGGATTTTAATTATGACCAATATTTATTATTTTAAAGGTGCCAAAAACACATATCTAATTTTTAAAAGTATTTTATATTAAAGCAAATAGAGCTTGTTCTCCTCTCCATAAGATGTTAATGAGATGCTAACAAATGCTTGGCATTTTTAACATAATTAACAGTAGGTTATTTTGAATCTTTCAAGCTATTTTGCAATGTGCCTTTTGTTTTTTAATCTCCTCATAACTAGACATAATAGAACAGTTTAAAATATGAACAAAAATAAAAGCTTTTGAATTTTGATGGATTTTGAAGATATCCTATTGTCCAATGCCATAACTCTCCCAGAAAACATAGAATGTCATGATCATGTCACAATAACAAAGAAAGTTCCGTGGTTGCAAAACTTAAATAAGGCATCTGAAGACAATGATTTTAATTAATTAAAGTTAAAGCATATAATTCGAATATGAAGAAAACCAAAGAAGATGAAACTATTAAATAGCTAATTTAAAACTTGGGGGTTTGGCAGCAATTCACATACATAACTTGACCAAGTCAGATGGGAAGACCACGGATTATAGGGTCAGGATCCCAGGAGTCTCAGCTTTTTATTCCCTACTTTTCTGACCTCATTTCCACATCTATTAAGAAAAGGGTTTGGGGCTGAATCCTCAGTGACTCTTCCTCCCTAGATTTTACGGTTAAATTATTACAACCAAAACATACATTCCCTCTAGAGGTTTTTATTTCCTTACATTACAAAAATTACATAGATCTTGGATATTTATGTTACTGGAATCCTGACATTTGCTGACTTACTTTTAATCAGAACACCTCTGAAGAACACTGGATTTACACACAGTTGTCTTCTAATCCAATTTATGAAAGTCTATTGAATATTTACACATTGAAAAAGGATTACAAAGGTATAAATATGAAAACATTACATTTGGGGCCAATATTGGGAGATACAGTATTACATGGATCAAGTGACATCCACGAAGCTATGCATCATGTTGTATCTATATCTCCAATACAATCGAGAAATGAGCACTCTCTTCTGTCTCAGGGTAAGTTAAAGGAAGATGTGCAGAAAATAGCTTTGTGAACCTTAGGTTGTTTAAATTAAAAAAAAAAAAGATTTTTGAGAGGTATAAATTGGAATGCAATCGAAGAAGCTNTGCCATCCACGAAGCTATGCATCGTGTTGTATCTATATCTCTAATACAGTTGAGAAATGAGCACTCTCTTCTGTCTCAGGGTAAGTTAAAGGAAGATGTGCAGAAAATAGTTTTGTGAACCTTAGGTTGTTTAAATAAAAAAAAAAGATTTTTGAGAGGTATAAATTGGAATGCAATCGAAGAAGCTACAGATTTGCAGATGAATGGTTATAAAATTGCAGAGTTCAGATTATGGTGAATTGTAAATCACACAGATTATATTACAAATCAACCTGATGGTTTTTCCCAATCTATGGTCTGACTTTGAATGGAAGGTTATCTTTCTTTTGTTTTCCTTTACAACTAGTGGTCATTAATCCATCCATATTCTTCCTAGGATCCACTGTAACCAGCAATATGCATTTCAAGAGAGGAAACAGGATGCATCTTCAATAATTAAAGAATTATTTATGTCACAATTAATTGCATTTAAAGGACTTACCCTTGGTCCTTCTACCTCCTGTGATTCTATTGTAACTGCTTGGATTTCTCAGAGAAAATTAATATGTCTTTTTTGTTTTGACCATTGGTTCCCTATTTGTGTATTCATTTAATAAATATTCAAAGAGTAACAACTACATGTCAGATTTGTTTTAAGCAATAGACACACATTGATGTACAGAGCACAAAGCAGAGGGCTCCCTTTTCTGGATCAATGGATGATGCTGACAGCAGTGAACAAAACAGGTCTTACTGCATAGAGCTTATAATCTAGTGGTAGAGACTAGCATCAATTTACTCTGTCATGACTAGTATAGTTAAAAGAAGCCAGAAAAATGCTTCTCTATAACCCTTGCTCTACATCCTTGAGAAAAAGGAAACTGCATCCTAGGACTGTGACAATGTATGGATTGCATCTTTACCTTCATGAGTAAAAGACATTGCTTTGGAAAATGGGAAAATTTGAGTAATGAAAATCTTTGGGTAGAGATTGATTAATTAACTCATAATTAATCATATTAATTAACTCAAAATTCTTCCTCTGAAATTACACAAATACATTTTTACACAAAATGAAGTATCATTTTACCGAAGTGTTGACTATTCTTGTGTCTTTTTCTTGTAATTTACAATTCCAGGGGTACTCAAGANATTAATTAACTCATAATTAATCATATTAATTAACTCAAAATTCTTCCTCTGAAATTACACAAATACATTTTTACACAAAATGAAGTATCATTTTACCGAAGTGTTGACTATTCTTGTGTCTTTTTCTTGTAATTTACAATTCCAGGGGTACTCAAGACTTAATGTGATGTTTCAGTAGTTGCATATGGTGCTTGAGGACTATTTTACAATATTAAACAATTCATGTTACTCTTAAAATCTATGTGGTTCCAGATTTAACATGCATGAAACATGATATCTATACTTACATTGGTTTTTATATCTTGATTTTGCTTCACAAGGCTGTAAAAATTGTTATATAAATGGTAATAGTTTATGTGATAAAATTACCATTTTTATAACATATGCTATGATAAAAATAATTTACTTTATGCAACTTCATTTTAATGTTTAAAAACTCTATGTAAAAGCTCTGGTTCATTTCCAAGTTTAAGAATTTTGCTCATAATTCTATTTGCTTCTACTCTAGTAGTCCAAAGTTTCTCTAAATTAAGTTTTAAAAATTATCAGAAAATTAAAAAGTCAAGGAAGATTAATTTGACATTATTGTCAATAGAGCACAGATTATGTGAAAATCTTGATAATAAGCATATGATTGATTTTGCTATAATGGAGCAAGAAAATTATAATAAATATGTAATAACTTATGAATTATATATTCATCAATCAAATATTTCTTGCTCAACCATGCAACACCAAGAGGTATATATATATACTTATATATACACACATACATGTTGCTGCTGCTGCTGCTAAGTCGCTTCAATCGTGTCTGACTCTGTGTAGCCACATAGATGGCCTCCTACCAGGCTCCTCTGTCCCTGGGATTCTCNACCAAGAGGTGTATATATATATATATATATATATACACACATACATGTTGCTGCTGCTGCTGCTAAGTCGCTTCAATCGTGTCCGACTCTGTGCGGCCACATAGATGGCCTCCTACCAGGCTCCTCTGTCCCTGGGATTCTCCAGGCAAGAACACTGGAGTGGGTAGCCATTTCCTTCTCCAATGCATGAAAGTGAAAAGTGAAAGTGAAGTCGTTCAGTCTTGTCTCTGTCTCTTATACNCTTCAATCGTGTCCGACTCTGTGCGGCCACATAGATGGCCTCCTACCAGGCTCCTCTGTCCCTGGGATTCTCCAGGCAAGAACACTGGAGTGGGTAGCCATTTCCTTCTCCAATGCATGAAAGTGAAAAGTGAAAGTGAAGTCGTTCAGTCTTGTCTGACTCTTAGTGACCTCATGGACTACCACCTACCAGGCTCCTCCGTCCATGGGATTTTCCAGGCAAGAATACTGGAGTGGGGTGCCATTGTAGTTAGAATAGGAAAGAGGAGTCCAAAATGGCGGTGGCTAAAAGATAAGGAAGGGAAAAGCCTACAAAAATAGAACAAAGAAAGGTCAAAGAAAGGTCGAAGGACCAGAGTAAGGACTTCAGGTAGAACAAACAGCACTCCTGGCTAGCCCAGTTTACATGGGGCAGGAAAAAACATAAAAAGAGGAACCAAAGGGCCAGGGTTTCTCTCTCTCCCTCAGGCACATGCGCTCATTCTCTCTCTCTCTCTCTCTTCTCTTTGCGTCTTTGGGTCAGTATGCCCTCATGCCTCGAGGATGTATTTTCCTGCTATTTTCTAAATAAAACTGAGCTGTAACACAGAGCTGTAACACTGATCTGTCCAAGAGCTATAACACGGTCTTTCCAAGAGCTGTGATGTGCCAAGGGCTTTAATGTCTGTTGCTTCAAATTTTTGTTGACAAGACAGAACTGAGGAGATTACACTCCCCTGATACATATATATATAAAATAAAATTATACAGCATATATAATTTTGTATGTATTTATTAAATTTCTACTGAACGAGCAAATGCATTTTCACCTTTGAGTTTATTAATATCAGCAGTTTCTTACATGTAGTACATGTTTTTGGCATATGATCTTTTCATGTTTAATACATATCTACATTTACTATCAGTCCTTTCCTTCCACAACTTGCCTAATCAAAACTTTTAACTTTTCAGAAAAGGTGACTTTATAGCTATATAATTATTAAGTTAAAATATTTCCCCTTTAAAGCTCTATAGACATTACTTCTTTGTCTTATGAAATTTATTGTGTTACTGAAGTCTCTTATTAACCTAGTTCTTTGTGGGTAATTTATTTTTCTTGCTTGGATGTTTCAGAGTTCTTTCCTTACTTTTGACATCTAAAATTTTCAGATGTGTTTCAAGATAGGTAACTCCTTTTATTCATTTGTCCTGGAAACAAGTTAAGGCTTTTACTATATAGACCCAGAATTTTTTCCATTTCATTCCCCACCCCCCACATCCAATGTTCTGGTACAGATTTCTTCTGAAAAAAAAAAGGGGGGGGTTGCTTATTGCCTTATATTTGTTTTGTTCTGTTTTCTTTTAAAAGTGAAATGTTAGTCATTGAGTCCATTCAACTCTTCGTGACCCCATGGACTGTAGACCACCAGGCTCTTCTGTCCGTGGAGTTTTCCAGGCAAGAATATCCCTTCTCCAGAGGATCTTCCCAACCCAGGGATTAAAGTTGGGACTCCCACATTGCAGGCAGATTCTTACCATCTGAGCCACCAGAGAAGTATTCATGTGCAATAATTTACTTATGGCAACAGATGCAATGTAAATCATTTGAGGAGAGAAATAATCATTTTATATCTTCACTGAATTCCACACCCCAGACATATTCTAGTAGTATTTTATATACAGGTTAATAATAATATTATGGTGACACTCAAAAGAAAAAGTAAAATAAAATGTATGCCAGGAAGCTCAAGGAAGGATGTATTTGCCTGTTCAGACTTACCTTTACAATCAGCCCTTGATGATTAAATTGTTCTGTTCTCTGGTCTGGTTTACCCAACTGAGCCTCATGTGACTCTTTCCTGTCCATCATCACATACCTTTCTGTCTTTATTTGCCACGTATCCTCAACAGACCTTCCACCCTAACTTGAGTAGAAAGTCTATGGCCCTACAGCCTCACACACTCTTTTCTATATTTTNTACCAGGAAGCTCAAGGAAGGATGTATTTGCCTGTTCAGACTTATCTTTACAATCAGCCCTTGATGATTAAATTGTTCTGTTCTCTGGTCTGGTTTACCCAACTGAACCTCATGTGACTCTTTCCTGTCCATCATCACCCTTTCTGTCTTTATTTGCCATGTATCCTCAACAGACCTTCCACCCTAACTTGAGTAGAAAGTCTATGGCCCTACAGCCTCACACACTCTTTTCTATATTTTAAATGTCCTTTCCCTTGGATCATTTGATGTGATAAATTTTACCTTAAGTACCTCCTGCTGTTTGAAAACTTCTCATTACTGAAGCTACAAAAACCATTCCGTCTTTAGCATTATATAGAACAGGTTGTTTCATTATCAGGCTCTGATAAGCATGTATGGCCATAAAAGTAATGATTGTGTGTATACATATCAGTGGATTTCCTATATCCACAGTAGAGATAAACAAACAGGTAAAAGTAACGACTTTGCCAAGGCAACACCATTCATAGGTAGCCCTTATCAGCATAATAGGTTCAATCCTGGCTTGGTTCTCATATTTTCCAATCTCATCTCTTTAACTGACTGTATCATCAACCATGCTAACACTTCTTAGGTGTGTGGGATGCTGCTCACCATGCTTTTACTTCTCTTATATCCAACTTTGGTTTATTCCCCATTTACTATTTGCTACTTTCAGTTTCCTGTTACATTCCATAGTACTCCTAAACAGAAGTCTTGTGCTTTGTTCAGCAATTTTTATTCACGTATTACTATTCAGCCCACTGCAATCTTTCCACAGCCATGCAGTCTTTGCATTATCATAGATCTCAATCATGCCTGTGTTTGGGGACTGCTTGTCCTCAGTTCTTTGCAAAATCCTTGGAGATCATATGTCTCATTTCTCCCAAAGAAAGGAATTTGCTCTCTTGTGGACAACCCCAGTCCTATCTCCATCTTCACTTCTTTTCTTCATATTTCCTCCTTTATCTTCAAGTTTACATTCCCACTTTTGTTATCTACTGACCTCTTCCAACATATGCTTTCCCTTTCCATCTGCTCCTCAAGTGAAGGAAGATCTACAAATTCTACTGTAAGTCTGTGGTGTTAGGTTCACTTTGAAAGAATTTTATCACAAATTGTTTAAAATCTTGTTCTGAAATCTTCCTCAGCCTGGGTAAAAAGAAAATATACCCCACAGTGGTTTAGGGAGTTTGTATTAAAAGAGCATACTGTAAGACTTCAACTTTATTGTCTTCTTTTCTAGTTTTAAAGGACAATAAAGTCTGAATTTAATTTTATAATACAACCTGGTTTTCTTCCTGAAATTTAGTATCAGGATTTAAAACCATGATGGACAGAAACAAAGTAAATAGTAAAGAAGCATGCTAGCTTGTATTAAAAGTTTTGGTGCCAAAAAAGTTAGAGATATGAATTCAACTCTGAAGACGGCTATTCTCCTGTGTTGTTAAAATCATCTTAATGTAGCTTTTAGCTATAAAGCTGCAAACATTCTTTTGAAATGGCAATGTTTGTGAAACTGTGGCACCAAGGAGCTAATCCATTCTTGGCAACATAAAAGAAGAAACAGTCCTCTTTGTAGTCAGTTATGTTTCTGTAGATTATGTTCCTCTTTTTTTAAATGTGTCTTTTAAAATTTATATATTTAGATTTTACTTTGCTTGAAAACTATGCTTTTACATGTATAGGACTGTGTGTGTAGGTGTGTGTGTTCTTGCTAAAGTGATTGCTTAGATTGTGAGGTGGGACATGAAGACTATGACAATCGATGCTCACCTCACCTTGGCAGAAGGATAGTAAACAAGACTAGAATTCTGGACCCGGCAGATTCTAACTCGTCACGAACTGGGCTATTGAAGTTTTACTCATGTTGTTGTTTTCTTCATACACTATTGTGTTGCTAAACACTCATTCCCAGCAAACTTGCCTCTTGATTGTGACTTTCCATTTATTCAAATTAGGAGTGGCCACATGGTGCTGTGTAGGGAAGGACATAAGTGGAAGTGTAGCAGAAAGATTCTTCAGGAGATATGTTTGCTCTGCTAATAGAAGAAACAGAGGCTCCATTCCCTGCAACTTCATGATTTCAGCATAATTATATTTCTTTACATGAGACAGCTATTCAACTACCATGAGAAAGCATCTGAAAGAATGACAGAAATGCTGTACTTGACATCATTGAGTCTTTGAAACATTAATAGCATCTTCTTATCTCCTGACACTAAGAAATATAAAACTTCACTCCCATTCGTGGACCATGAAACTTCCCTGCATGGTAATAAGTGTAACTCTGTCAAATATTCTAAGACACGTGTATCTTGGATAGAAGTTAAAAATGGATGTTGGACTTTAGACTGGAAAAAGAGACACACTTTCTTGGTCATGTCCCTTGAGTCTGAAGACAAAAGACCAAATAGATTTGTTATATCCTCAGTGGTAAAAGACCTGGTCCCAAGGACACAGGGGCAGAGGAGAGACTTAGCAGAGTTTTATTTTCTAGGTGGCGCTGAGGATGAGCTGTAGCTTCTGAGCATGCCCTCATAGAGCAATGGGACTTTCTCAGGTGCTCTCCTCTTCTTTCATTCATCATCACAGAAGCTCTAGTAAAATATTGTTGAATGTTGAGTCTGGAGTTAGTCTGACCATAAAAGAAACAAACAAACAAACACCTATTTCCATGCCTGATTTGCAATGATAAATTAGTCCATGGTGATCACAACAGGCAACAGTGGTGTTTACATGATGGCATTCTCATCATCACTAGAGGCATGTCAGCTTAAATAAGTGTTCAGGGAAGAATGATGTATGGTACAGGCTGCTGAATACAGTGACATAACACTCTGAAGAGCCTCAGAAGCAACTAGAGACACTCTGTGATGTGCTCAGAATGGGAAGGACCCTCAGTCATCAAACACTGGGCACTCATCAAAATTCAACTTAGGGCTTCTCTGGTGACTCAGTGGTAAAGAATTCGCCTGTCAAAGCAGGAAACATGGGTTCATTCCCTGGTCAGGGAAGATCTCACGTGCCAAGGAGCAGCTAAGCCCATGGACCATAATTATTGAACCTGTGTTCTAGAGCCTGGGAACCTCAGGTACTGAGCCCTTCCATTCAGCTACTGAAGCCCACACAACCTCAAGACCATGGTCCACAACAAGGGAAGCCACTGCAATGAGAAGCCCAAGCGCCACAACTAGACAAATCCCATGTAGCACTGAAGACACAGCAGAGCCAATAAACAAAATTATTAAAAATTCCTTCAGAAAATTCAATTTAACCATGATGTCAAAAGCTAGTGAGTCCAGGAAACAATGCAATTAACAGTGCTTATATTAATTTAAATTTTTACCTACTTGCAAGAAGTAAACATATTCTACTTTTCTTCTTCAGCATTAGATGTGATGCTGTAGCTTCCAATGTATTCATTCTGGAGAAAGCAAAGGACTTAACTGAAGAGTGCTGACATGGCCTAACAAGTCCAATATCCAGGAATTTCTTATCTTTGCTTAATTTTATAACGTTTGTGAAAAGGGACTTTTATAAACATTGGATTCAGTGAAACATTATAATTTTTGAAGCTAGTTGGAGCACTACCAAGAAGAGGTGTCTAATGAAGTGATTTGACATATTACTTGTGTAGCAAATAAACTAAAAATGTCTCTGATCCACTGATCAGTTTGATTTTGCCTCACTGACATATTTATTGATGAAGGTGAATTGATGACGTTTAGTCTATTATTGCTGGTGCTTTAATTACATCACACAAGAAGATTGTTAAATAACTCATAGGCTTGAAGACAATAGTGGTATATTCAACTATCCAAATTTATTTCATTGTCATAATTTTGTTAGGCACAAAAGAAATGCACCTTGTGGCTTATAGTTGTTGATAGAGAATGATCCAAAAATGCAAGAAAAAATTCACCAAACTAATTGCTCATGTCATCAAGATTAAACAATGAGTTAATCAGTTCAGTTCAATCACTCTGTTGTGTCTGATGCTTTCTAACACCATGGAGGGCAGCATGGCAGGCCTCCCTGTCCATCACCAACTCCTGGAATTTATTCAGACTCATGCCCATTAAGTCAGTGATGCCATCCAACCGCTCATCCTCTGTCATCCCCTTCTCCTCCCAACATCATGGTCTTTTCAAATGAGTCATTTCTTTGCATCAGGTGAACAAAGCATTGGAGCGTCAGCTTTAACATCAGTCTTTCCAGTGAATTTTCAGGACTGATTCGTTTAGGATGGATGGGTTGAATCTCCTTGCAGTCCAAGGGACTGTCAAGAGTCTTATCCAACACCACAGTTCAAAAGCATCAGTTCTTCGGCGCTCAGCTTTCTTTATAGTCCAACTCTCACATCCATACGTGATTACTGGAAAAAACATAGCTTTGACTAAATGGACATTTGTTGGCGAAGTAATGTCTGTGCTTTTAAATATGCTGTCTAGGTTGGTCATAACTTTTCTTCCAAGGAGCAAACGTCTTTTAATGTCATGATTGCATTGAGCATTGACCATGATTTTGAACCCCCCCCCACCAAAATAAAGTCTGTCACTCTTTCCATTTCTTCCCCATCTATTTGCCATGAAGTGATTGGACCAAATGCCATGATCTTCGTTTTCTGAATGTTGAGTTTTAAAGCAACATTTTTCACTCTCGTCTTTCACTTTCGTCAAGAGGCTCTTTAGTTATTCTTTGCTTTCTGCCATAAGGGTAGTGTGATCTGTGTATCTGAGGTTATTGATATTGCTCCCAGCAACCTGAGTTAATATTAGTGAGTTAATTAATATTAGTGAGTTAATATCTAGCTATAAATATGGCAAACCACTTCAGTATTCTTGCCTTGAGAAACCCATGAACAGTATGAAAAGGCAAAATGATAGGATACTGAAAGAGGAACTCCCCAGGTCAGTAGGTACCCAATATGCTACTGGAGATCAGTGGAGAAATAACTCCAGAAAGAATAAAGGGATGAAGCCAAAGAAAAAACAATACCCAGTTGTGCATGTGACTGGTGATAGAAGCATGGTCCAATGCTGTAAAGAGCAATATTGCATAGGAACCTGGAATGTCAGGTCCATGAATCAAGGCAAATTGGAAGTGGTCAAACAAGATATGGCAAGAGTGAATGTCGACATTCTAGGAATCAGCAAACTAAAATGGACTGGAATGGGTGAATTTAACTCAGATGACCATTATATCTACTACTGCAGGCAGGAATCCCTCAGAAGAAATGGAGTAGCCATCATGGTCAACAAAAGAGTCCAAAATG
>SJYW01056850.1:692278-705911 GCA_006410735.1 Raphicerus campestris | reverse complement strand
TTTATATATTTAGATTTTACTTTGCTTGAAAACTATGCTTTTACATGTATAGGACTGTGTGTGTAGGTGTGTGTGTTCTTGCTAAAGTGATTGCTTAGATTGTGAGGTGGGACATGAAGACTATGACAATCGATGCTCACCTCACCTTGGCAGAAGGATAGTAAACAAGACTAGAATTCTGGACCCGGCAGATTCTAACTCGTCACGAACTGGGCTATTGAAGTTTTACTCATGTTGTTGTTTTCTTCATACACTATTGTGTTGCTAAACACTCATTCCCAGCAAACTTGCCTCTTGATTGTGACTTTCCATTTATTCAAATTAGGAGTGGCCACATGGTGCTGTGTAGGGAAGGACATAAGTGGAAGTGTAGCAGAAAGATTCTTCAGGAGATATGTTTGCTCTGCTAATAGAAGAAACAGAGGCTCCATTCCCTGCAACTTCATGATTTCAGCATAATTATATTTTTTTACATGAGACAGCTATTCAACTACCATGAGAAAGCATCTGAAAGAATGACAGAAATGCTGTACTTGACATCATTGAGTCTTTGAAACATTAATAGCATCTTCTTATCTCCTGACACTAAGAAATATAAAACTTCACTCCCATTCGTGGACCATGAAACTTCCCTGCGTGGTAATAAGTGTAACTCTGTCAAATATTCTAAGACACGTGTATCTTGGATAGAAGTTAAAAATGGATGTTGGACTTTAGACTGGAAAAAGAGACACACTTTCTTGGTCATGTCCCTTGAGTCTGAAGACAAAAGACCAAATAGATTTGTTATATCCTCAGTGGTAAAAGACCTGGTCCCAAGGACACAGGGGCAGAGGAGAGACTTAGCAGAGTTTTATTTTCTAGGTGGCGCTGAGGATGAGCTGTAGCTTCTGAGCATGCCCTCATAGAGCAATGGGACTTTCTCAGGTGCTCTCCTCTTCTTTCATTCATCATCACAGAAGCTCTAGTAAAATATTGTTGAATGTTGAGTCTGGAGTTAGTCTGACCATAAAAGAAACAAACAAACAAACACCTATTTCCATGCCTGATTTGCAATGATAAATTAGTCCATGGTGATCACAACAGGCAACAGTGGTGTTTACATGATGGCATTCTCATCATCACTAGAGGCATGTCAGCTTAAATAAGTGTTCAGGGAAGAATGATGTATGGTACAGGCTGCTGAATACAGTGACATAACACTCTGAAGAGCCTCAGAAGCAACTAGAGACACTCTGTGATGTGCTCAGAATGGGAAGGACCCTCAGTCATCAAACACTGGGCACTCATCAAAATTCAACTTAGGGCTTCTCTGGTGACTCAGTGGTAAAGAATTCGCCTGTCAAAGCAGGAAACATGGGTTCATTCCTGGTCAGGGAAGATCTCACGTGCCAAGGAGCAGCGAAGCCCATGGACCATAATTATTGAACCTGTGTTCTAGAGCCTGGGAACGTCAGGTACTGAGCCCTTCCATTCAGCTACTGAAGCCCACACAACCTCAAGACCATGGTCCACAACAAGGGAAGCCACTGCAATGAGAAGCCCAAGCGCCACAACTAGAGAAAAGCCCATGTAGCACTGAAGACACAGTAGAGCCAATAAACAAAATTATTAAAAATTCCTTCAAAAAATTCAATTTAACCATGATGTCAAGAGCTAGTGAGTCCAGGAAACAATGCAATTAACAGTGCTTATATTAATTTAAATTTTTACCTACTTGCAAGAAGTAAACATATTCTACTTTTCTTCTTCAGCATTAGATGTGATGCTGTAGCTTCCAATGTATTCATTCTAGAGAAAGCAAAGGACTTAACTGAAGAGTGCTGACATGGCCTAACAAGTCCAATATCCAGGAATTTCTTATCTTTGCTTAATTTTATAACGTTTGTGAAAAGGGACTTTTATAAACATTGGATTCAGTGAAACATTATAATTTTTGAAGCTAGTTGGAGCACTACCAAGAAGAGGTGTCTAATGAAGTGATTTGACATATTACTTGTGTAGCAAATAAACTAAAAATGTCTCTGATCCACTGATCAGTTTGATTTTGCCTCACTGACATATTTATTGATGAAGGTGAATTGATGACGTTTAGTCTATTATTGCTGGTGCTTTAATTACATCACACAAGAAGATTGTTAAATAACTCATAGGCTTGAAGACAATAGTGGTATATTCAACTATCCAAATTTATTTCATTGTCATAATTTTGTTAGGCACAAAAGAAATGCACCTTGTGGCTTATAGTTGTTGATAGAGAATGATCCAAAAATGCAAGAAAAAATTCACCAAACTAATTGCTCATGTCATCAAGATTAAACAATGAGTTAATCAGTTCAGTTCAATCACTCTGTTGTGTCTGATGCTTTCTAACACCATGGAGGGCAGCATGGCAGGCCTCCCTGTCCATCACCAACTCCTGGAATTTATTCAGACTCATGCCCATTAAGTCAGTGATGCCATCCAACCGCTCATCCTCTGTCATCCCCTTCTCCTCCCAACATCATGGTCTTTTCAAATGAGTCATTTCTTTGCATCAGGTGAACAAAGCATTGGAGCGTAAGCTTTAACATCAGTCTTTCCAGTGAATTTTCAGGACTGATTCGTTTAGGATGGATGGGTTGAATCTCCTTGCAGTCCAAGGGACTGTCAAGAGTCTTATCCAACACCACAGTTCAAAAGCATCAGTTCTTCGGCGCTCAGCTTTCTTTATAGTCCAACTCTCACATCCATACGTGATTACTGGAAAAAACATAGCTTTGACTAAATGGACATTTGTTGGCGAAGTAATGTCTGTGCTTTTAAATATGCTGTCTAGGTTGGTCATAACTTTTCTTCCAAGGAGCAAACGTCTTTTAATGTCATGATTGCATTGAGCATTGACCATGATTTTGAACCCCCCCCCACCAAAATAAAGTCTGTCACTCTTTCCATTTCTTCCCCATCTATTTGCCATGAAGTGATTGGACCAAATGCCATGATCTTCGTTTTCTGAATGTTGAGTTTTAAAGCAACATTTTTCACTCTCGTCTTTCACTTTCGTCAAGAGGCTCTTTAGTTATTCTTTGCTTTCTGCCATAAGGGTAGTGTGATCTGTGTATCTGAGGTTATTGATATTGCTCCCAGCAACCTGAGTTAATATTAGTGAGTTAATTAATATTAGTGAGTTAATATCTAGCTATAAATATGGCAAACCACTTCAGTATTCTTGCCTTGAGAAACCCATGAACAGTATGAAAAGGCAAAATGATAGGATACTGAAAGAGGAACTCCCCAGGTCAGTAGGTACCCAATATGCTACTGGAGATCAGTGGAGAAATAACTCCAGAAAGAATAAAGGGATGAAGCCAAAGAAAAAACAATACCCAGTTGTGCATGTGACTGGTTATAGAAGCATGGTCCAATGCTGTAAAGAGCAATATTGCATAGGAACCTGGAATGTCAGGTCCATGAATCAAGGCAAATTGGAAGTGGTCAAACAAGATATGGCAAGAGTGAATGTCGACATTCTAGGAATCANGCCATGATCTTCGTTTTCTGAATGTTGAGTTTTAAAGCAACATTTTTCACTCTCGTCTTTCACTTTCGTCAAGAGGCTCTTTAGTTATTCTTTGCTTTCTGCCATAAGGGTAGTGTGATCTGTGTATCTGAGGTTATTGATATTGCTCCCAGCAACCTGAGTTAATATTAGTGAGTTAATTAATATTAGTGAGTTAATATCTAGCTATAAATATGGCAAACCACTTCAGTATTCTTGCCTTGAGAAACCCATGAACAGTATGAAAAGGCAAAATGATAGGATACTGAAAGANGCATTACTGACTCGATGGATGTGAGTCTGAGTGAACTCCGGGAGTTGGTGATGGACAGGGAGGCCTGGCGTGCTGCGATTCATGGGGTCGCAAAGAGTCGGACACAACTGAACAACTGAACTCAACTGATAAATATGTGACTAATGTGAATTATATGAATGTGTGAATAATTTTCACATATGCAGTTGTCTACCATTTGTTTTGGACAAAGTTTTTCTTCATTAAAGAAATTTGACAATGTAACACTGAAGTTGAAAACTATGACCAGGATCCTTTCCAACAAAGCAAGCTTATATTTGTGTATCATGAAATAAGTTGTTCTAAAGTTCCCACTTCATTTTCTTACAAACTTATTTAGAAAAGGCATATATTCAAACAATTGTTTTTAGGAAACATTATTATTTTGTCACCTTGAGATAATCAAGGGGCAGAGCTTTGGAGAAGAGATATTCCAGAGAATGATGAAGTAACTTGCAGAGCCTCTAACACTGGCTCGTGTTAGACTGGGCACACCAGAATTTCCTCTATTGTGATTGTCATATATCTCGTTCCTTATGACCATTTGTCCAAAATTTTTTTCTAATTTATACCAGGCACATTTATGAATTCATAGACTGTTGAAAATATTTTTCAATGGTAATGAGAGCTATAATTTTAACACTTTTTATTTGCAAAGCATTGTACCTAACATTTCACCTGCTTTATTTCATTTACACTCTCCGCTGACATACACAAAGACACACACAAAATATACTAATAATAAACAACACCTGAAACTCTAGCATTGAGTATCAGAAGAGTTTCTATTTTTCACAAAGTGATTAAGTAACATTCCCAACTCTTCTCCATTAATAAGTTGCATAGTTGGGATTTGAGGTCACAAATCTAACTGCAGAGATTCCTCTGACATCGTACTTATCTGACCATCAAGAGATTGAATAATTAGTTTATCTTCATATAAAATATCTTTAAAAATACTGCAATCAATGGTCAAGAATGCTGCAAAAGCCCTGTCCTCTTCAACTACAAAGAAGCCATTCCAAATCTCGAGAGTTGCCCTGGTGAAATCTGAAATTGGCTCTTGTACACAGAGCGAAAGGATAGATTGGAGAGAGGCAGACCACTTCAGACTGACAGGTGGCAGGTTTAATAAGCAAGAGAATTGAAATACATAGTTTGTCTGGTGTGGCCACAAAACAAGCAGATCTCAGTACCTGCCTACTAGAATCTTAAAAATCTGTATGGAGGTCTTAATTCGGTTCAGTCATGTACACAATCCAGAGGGTCTCAACACCACGTTGCTGTCTCAAGGCTACTCCTACTGTGTGAACAATGGATAGAGCAGGGGAGGGAGGTGAGGAACCTCCTACTGCCTGTGTCCAGCTCTCATGTCAATCAGCATTATGTCTTCTCAATGACCTTCTCCAATAAAAGGCAACAAATTGTAACTGTTAACATATTGTAGAACCCATTATTTTGTATCAGTTGATAGAAAGAATATTTTACATTTGGCTTCATCTTTTTAAGCTTAAATTCAATTGATCATTTATCTCTATCTCATTCTAATTGTATGCTTCACTTTCCAAAGTAATTAATTCTTAAAGAGGATTTGGAGGATGCTTCTGCAACATCTATCACTTCTTTACACATATTTGTTTATGTGTTCCTTGCCCAGAGTGTTTTGGATTTT
Source organism: Raphicerus campestris (assembly GCA_006410735.1). Lineage (NCBI taxonomy): Eukaryota > Metazoa > Chordata > Mammalia > Artiodactyla > Bovidae > Raphicerus > Raphicerus campestris. Next base: position 700,409 of record SJYW01056850.1, on the reverse strand, counting down.
TAAGTCACAAACACTCTGGTCCTTTTTCTTAAATATTTCCATAACTGATTTTTGATCATATCATTAAATTTAAAAAAAGCCACAATATCACCTTTTTTCACCCACAATAATGCAAACTATATTTTAAGGAGTGATCTCGGAGCTCCCTGTGCTTTCATAGATTGATGGCTGCAGCTTACTTCTGATTGGCCAGTTGTGGTGCTGGACAATGTCATACCTTTAAATAGCAACCAATGATTTGGGGTTATTACAAATATCCCTTATTATCCTGAGCATTTCCATCAGATTGTAGATAAATATTTCAAATTACTGTCTTTTAATAATTAAGTCATCTTCTTAATTAAAAACACAGTATTTAAATGCTAACTTGCAGTGCCTCTAACACTGGCTCAGTGAGACTGGGCACACTAGAATTTCCTCTATTGTGATTGTCATATATTTGGCTCCTTATGACTTGAAAGGTATATAGGCAGATTGTCATTTTAGTAGATGGTTCTTAATTAGCTGTCTGCCTTCAATTCCTCATTTCTCAGTGAAGCCTAATATCCTTTGGGAAAAATTCATGCACCTTCCCTTACATTGGGAGGCCTGAGAATCATGATCACAGCCTTCTCTTTTTCTTTACTCTCTGGTCTATAGAGCAAGCCTATGAGCTGAGCTTGTGATCAGGCAATAAAAAACAAACATCTCAAGGATTTAAGATGAAATTCTTGGCCAGGTTCTGAGGATGTCTACAAACTGCCCTTATGCTTTCTCTATAACTATATCTTCAGCTAAACTTCTTACATAATCTTCCAGCCTAACAAGTTCAAAGTCCTTATTTTCTTTCATAGATATTTCCATTTCTATGTTTTGTCTGTACTCCTTATTACTGCTGGATTTCTACTTAGAGCATGTCTTTTTTTTCCTCCATTCATATATATTCTTATACAATTTATACTCCTTTTATTTTCCTTTTAACTTTCAAAAATTTCTCCCTGATTTCTCAACTCCATGAAAATATCTTATGTCTTTGACCTTCTGTAGAATTTATAATTGTAGCTTTGGGTGCTAGATTACACTGATTAGTGCCTTTGGGCACTATATAACACATGGTTTTGTAACATCTGAATCCATGTTTCTTGACGAATTTATAAACTTCATAAAGACAAAGGTCTCTTTCAGCAACCAAGATACTATGGCATATAAAAAAATAACTGTTCAAATATTTTTATCAAATAGAATATTACCATATGTTTTTGGTCATTTCTGAAAATCTGAGAGAAGTATTTTATTTCCTTAGTATTTATAGTTTAATGATTTTTATATGTTTAATGTGTGAAATATTTCTGGCCCAGAACAAAGACTAAGATGCCAAAAACTGTCTGAACTTTGTATATAAATGCATTTAAACCAAAGTCTATGTGTCATAATTTCTAAACCTGAACATGTACAAATATCTAACTCAACTCATGAACATAGTTCATTTTATGGGTAAGAAGGCAATATCATTACTCAAAATGAAAGTTAAGATTATTCTGTAAGTCTTCTGATTCTATAACTAGCCCTTGGATGTGTATATATTCACACATGCCATGACAATTACAATTCAAGCAATCTAACAAATATTTCTTAAGCATTTGCACTGTGAAAGCCTCTATGAAAAGCACCAGAATAAGATACAATTGCTACATGGAGAAGTTCACAGTATGTGAGAAAAATATTTCATGAAGATATAGTTAAGCATAAGTACAATAAGAGATGTATGCATAGAGTGCTATGATTACATAGACCAGAGTATACTGTGTAGATGCTACATTTAATTGAACTCACCTTTTAACATATACTTACAGCCATCTATTAATGTGCATTTTGACCATTATGCCTTGAAAAGAAGATACTAATAGTGTTCGAAAGTCAGTAGCCTAGTAGCAAGTATACAAAATTGAGATTCATAATACCTGGATTTAAATATCAACTTTACTACCTATTGTGTGACCTTGAGAAAGTTACAAAGTAATTTATGTCACTTGTTATATCATTTTTTAAAAAGTAGCAATATTTATTCAAGTTATCATAATAAAATATTGGTTATAATTTAAAAATAATATTAACTGCAGCTTGTTTCTTGCTATTTAATTCTGGTTGGGATGAAGTAAAGGAAATATTGTGCTTGTTTACTGGGTTTTCTTCCTCTAAATGATCTTACTACATTCATTCCCCTCCCCAACTACATACTGCTGCTAAGTCGCTTCAGTTGTGTCCGACTCTGCAAAGCCATAGATGGCGGCCCATCAGACTCCACCATTCCTGGGATTCTCCAGGTAAGAAAACTGGAGCAGGTTGCCATTTCCTTCTCCAGTCCCCAACTACATACCCCATGCCTAACTCTTACAAATGAGAGTCATAGAAAAAGAAACCCTCTTGTACTGTTGGTGGGAATGTAAATTGATACAGCCACTATAGAAGACAGTATGGAGATTCCTTTAAAAACTAGGAATAAAACCACCATATGACCTAGCAATCCCATTACTAGGCACATATCATGGGGAAACCAAAATTGTGAAAAAAATACATGTATCCCAGTGTTCACTGCAGCACTATTTACAAAAGCGAGAACATGGAAGCAACCTGGATGTACATTGATGGATGAATGGGTAAAGAAACTGTGGTACATATGTACAAGGGAATATTACTCAGCCATAAAAAGAAACGCATTTCAGTCAGTTCTAATGAGGTGGATGAACCTAGAACCTATTATACAGAGTGAAGTAAGTCAGAAAGAGAAAAACAAATATTGCATATTGCATAATCCATACATATGGAATCTAGATAGTACTGATGAAATTATTTGCAGGCCAGCATTTTTAGTAATGTCAAATCTAACATCCTGAAGTGAGACTACTAAGATAGATAGCTCCTACTTTTATTCCCCAAAGAGTAACCTTAGTCTGATGGAGATGGTATAGAAGAAATGCGACAGGAACAGCTTAGAAGTGAGACTAATGTTCTTGACCATAAAGGGTGTTAACCTATCTCTAAGGAATTTAAATGATGTATTTGAACTATTATGAGCAAGCAAGTGAAAATGGGTAACTATATGCAGCAAAGAATAAGTTCCATAGGAATATCATATTTGAATCCATTGTTAATCTTACTTATCCCAGATAGAAAGGCTCAGATAGTGAAATTCTTACATTTCAGAATAAGAGATTGAAGATGATAAGTGGGAACATTGGAGACCTTGACATTGTTTTTGTTTGTTTACTACTCTTTCCAGCGTGGGCCACTGGAGAAGGGAATGGCAAACCACTTCAGTATTATTGCCTTGAGAACCCCATAAACAGTATGAAAAGGCAAAATGATAGGACACTGAAAGATGAATCCTCAGGTCGGTGGGTGCCCAATATGCTGCTGGAGATCAGTGGAGACACAACTGCAGAAAGAATGAAGAGATGAAGCAAAAACAACACCCAGTTGTGGATGTGACTGGTGATGGAAGCAAGGTCTGATGCTGTAAGAGCAATATTGCATAGAAACCTGGAATGCTAGGTCCATAAATTAAGGCAAATTGGAAGTGGCAAACAAAAGATGGCAAGAGTGAATGCCAAAGTTTTAGGAATCAGCAAAGTAAAATGGACTGGAATGGGTGAATTTAATTCAGAAGACCATTATATCTACTACCGTGGGAAAGAATCCTTTAGAAGAAATGGAGTAGCCATCATAGTCAACAAAAAATCCTAAATGCAGTACTTGGATGCAATCTCAAAAATGACAGAATGATCTCTGTTCATTTCCAAGGCAAACCATTCATTATAACCATAATCCAAGTCTATGCCCAGACCAGTAATGCTGAAGAAGCTGAAATAGAACTGTTCTATGAAAACATACAAGACCTTCTAGAACTAACACCCAAAAAAGATGTCCTTTTCATTATAGGGGTCTGGAATGCAAAAGCAGGAAGTCAAGAAACACCTGGAGTAAAAAGCAAATTTGGCCTTGGAATATGGAATGAAGCAGGGCAAAGGCTAATAGAGTTTTGCCAAGAGAACGCAATGGTCATAGCAAACACCCTCTTCCAACAGCACAAGAGAAGACTCTACACACGGACATCACCAGATGGTCAACACTGAAATCAGATTGATTATATTCTTTGCAGCCAAAGATGGAGAAGCTCTATACAGTCAACAAAAACAAGACCAGGAGCTGACTGTGGCTCAGATCATGAACTCCTTATTNCTACACATGGACATCACCAGATGGTCAACACTGAAATCAGATTGATTATATTCTTTGCAGCCAAAGATGGAAAAGCTCTAAACAGTCAACAAAAACAAGACCAAGAGCTGACTGTTGCTCAGATCATGAACTCATTGCCAAATTCGGACTTATATTGAAGAAAGTAGGGAAAACCACTAGACTATTCAGGGATGACCTAAATCAAATCCCTTACAATTATACAGTGGAAGTGAGAAATAGATTAATAGGACTAGATGTGATAGAGTGCCTGAACTATGGACAGAGGTTTGTAACATTGTACAGGAGACAGGGATCAAGACCATCCCCAAGAAAAAGAAATTAAAAAGCAAAATGGTTGTCTGAGGAGGCCTTACAAATAGCTGTGAAAGGAAGAAAAGCAAAAAACAATGGAGAAAAGGAAAGATATACCCATTTGAATGCAGTGTTCAAAAGAATAGCAAGGAGAGATAAGAAAGCCTTCCTCAGTGATCAGTGTAAAGAGACAGGGAAAACAATAGAATGGGAAAGACTAGAGATTCTTCAAGAAAATTAGAGATAACAAGGGAACATTTCATGCAAAGATGGGCTCAGTAAAGGACAGATTGTATGGACCTAACAGAAGCAGAAGATATTAAGAAGAGGTGGCAAGAACACACAGAAGAACTGTACAAAAATATCTTCAAGACCAAGATAATCATGATGGTGTGATCACTCACCTAGAGCCAGATATCCTGGAATGTGAAGTCAAGTGGGCATTAGAAGGATCACTATGTACAAAGCTAGTGGAGGTGATAGAATTCCAGTTGAGCTATTTCGAATCCTGAAAGATGATGCTGTGAAAGTGCTGCACTCAATATGCCAGCACATTTGGAAAACTCAGCAGTAGCGCCAGGACTGGGAAAGTTCAGTTTTCATTCCAATCCCAAAGAAAGGCAATGCCAAAGAATGCTCAAACTACCTCAAAATTGTACTCATCTCATATGCTAGTATTTTTCAAAATTCTCCAAGCCAGGCTTCATCAATATTTGAACTATGAACTCCCAGATGTTCAAGCTAGATTTAGGAAAGGCAAAGAAAGCAGAGATTAAATTGCCAACATTTGCTGGATCATTGAAGAAGAGAGTTCCAGAGAAACATCTATTTCTGCTTTTTTTGACTATATTAAGCTCTTAACTGTGTGGATCACAATAAACTGTGGCAAATTCTGAAAGAGATGGGAATACCAGACCACCTGACCTGCCTCTTGAGAAATCTGTATGGAGGTCAGGAAGCAACAGTTAGAACTGGACATGGAACAACAGACTGGTTTCAAATAGGAAAGGGAGTATATCAAGGCTGTATAATGTTACCCTTAACTTATATGCAGAGTACATCATGAGAAATGCTGGGCTAGATGAAGCACAAGCTGGAATCAAGATTTCCAGGAGAAATGTCAATTAACCTCAGATATGCAGATGACACCACCCTTATGTCAGAAAGTGAAGAACTAAAGAGTCTCTTGATGAAAGTAAAGAAGGAGAGTGAAAAAGTTGGCTTAAAGCTCAACATTCAGAAAACTAAGATCATGACATTCGGTCCCATCACTTCATGGCAAATAGATGGAGAAACAGTGCAAGCAGTGCAGACTTTACTTTTTTGGGCTCCAAAATTACTGCAGATGGTGACTGCAGCCATGAAATTAAAAGATGCTTACTCTTTGGAAGAAAAGTTATGACTATCCTAGACACCATATTAAAAAGCAGAGACATTACTTTGCCAAAAAAGATCCGTCTAGTCAAGGCTATGGTTTTTCCAGTAGTCATGTATAGATTTAAGAGTTGGACTATAAAGAAAGCTTATTGTTGAAGAATTGATGCTTTTGAACTGTGGTGTTGGAAAAGACTCTTGAGAGTCCCTTGGACTATACAAGGAGATCCAACCAGTCCCTCCTAAAGGAAATCACTCTTAAATATTCATTGGGAGGACTGATGTTGCAGCTGAAACTCCAATACTTTGGCCACCTGATATGAAGAACTGACTCATTTGAAAAGACCCTGATGCTGGGAGATTGAAGGCAGGAGGAAAAGAGGACAACAGAGGATGAGATGGCTGGATGGCATGGCCGACTCAATGGACATGAGTTTGAATAAACTCCAGGAGTTGGTGATGCTGGGAGGCCTGCAGTCCATGGTGTTGCTGAATCAGATAAGAATGAGCGACAGAATTGATACTGATACTGATAATATTTTTTCAGTCCGTTGAGTTAAGTTTGCTAAGTGTACATTTCTCTGTTAAAAATTGTATATAGGCAGGAAAACAATGAAATGTGAAAGACTGAAATTGGCTGACTCTAAATTCCTGAAATTAGTGAGGAAACTGTTCTTCATGTATTAAAATTATCACTATTAATCATTCCAGTGGTAAAAATTATATACATATATTTTTTAAATTAGTTTATTTTTTAATTGAAGGATAATTGTTTTACAGAATATTGCTGTTTTCTGTCAAACCTCAACATGAATCAGTCATAGGCATACAGATATCCCCTTCGTTTTCGACCCCTCCCATCTCCCTCCGCACCCCACTCCTCTAGGTTGATACAGAGCCCCTATTTGTTTCCTGAGACATACAGCAAATTCCCGTTGGCTATCTATTCTACATATGGTAATGTATTTGTAAATATTGCTTTGTTGAAAAATAATAAATGCTGACTTCCCATTTCTGATCTGACATTTAAAGAGTTTACAAGTTGACACTATATTCTAACAATAAGTGAAATTCTGGGCAAAAAATGAATAACACTTGTTAGATTTGTCAGAGAAGTGAAGTCACAAGTCTAATTACTACCCTCAAAACTGGAGAGATAAATAGGCAAACAAAGAGAACCACAACTTAACTGTAGCAGAAGCTCACAAGCAGAAACCTTCACAACAACCAGTTCCAGGACAGGAAAGCCTGAACTGTAGCTCAGGCTACAGGGACAAATTGCTCACTGAGGATAACTCTGAGAATTGAAGCTCCAGGGAGATCCCAGTCACAGAAATGAGGAGTGACTTAAACTGCTATGATTTTTGTCTCCAGGAACTCTACTTGTTCTCACAATGAAGAGAGAGGAAAGATTCTTTCATGTCTCCAGGAAGAGGAGAGGAAATGTTACCTTTTCGAAATACACCAGAGCATTGCCTTTCTTTACAAGTCTGCACTCAGGAGAAAAAAAAAAAATGCTAGAGTTTAACCGAATTTAAGTGACCTGAGGGAAAGGAAACATCCAACTCTACCTTTCCACTTAGGAAAAAAGAAATACCCAATTCAAGCCACCTCGAGCCATCCTTTCCCACTTGAAGTGAGGAGAGATATACTGAGAAGCACTAGTGAAGTTCACAGAACAAGCACATAGGCTCATCAAAAGACTACACAGCTATGCAGAGGCAACTCCCCTTCCCCACACCTTACCCCTGCATTACAGGAGTGCTATTCACCACAGTTTGTTTACACAGTACATCATGTCCATTGTTTAGTAAGAAATGACAAGGCATATTAAAATACAGAAAACACAGTTTGAAGAGACAGAGAAAGCATTAGAACCAGACCAGATAAAGCGGGAATGCTGGAATTACCAGCCCATGAATTTTAAAAGAATCGTAATTCATATATTAAAGGTTCTAATGGGGAAAAGTAGACATCATGCAAGAACAGATGGTTAATGTAAGCAGAGACATGAAAATTCTAAGAGAGAACAAAAATGCTGGAAATTATAATAGAAATGAAAATGTCTTTAATGAGCTTATTAGTTGACTAGACATGACTGAAGAAAAACTTTCTGACCTTGAGAAAATGTTCACAGAAGTTTGCAAAACTGAAAAAGCAAAGAGAAAAAGAAAGTTTTTTTTTTTTTTTTTTTTTTTTTTTTTTTAAAGAAGAAAATCAAAGTTTG